>LUCM01004863.1:0-79453 GCA_008360955.1 Fasciolopsis buskii
TCGTAGATCCAAACCCGATACTATAACTAGACCCACTTAGAGATAGTCCAGTAATTGAAACTTTCACAACTTTTCCTCACGTCGTGAACTGACCGTATCGACTCATCTTCCAATCACGGTCTGATTCGGAGGATAATATATATCTCGAGGGAGTCCACTTAGAGGAATGTATGTTCCAGACTTTATAACTTGTTCAAATCCTAACTGTATTCTAAGTTCACAAACGATGGTTGCGCATGATGTATACAGTGGAAGCCAGTGTACTCGATATGGTAGAGTACAAAACACTAGTGAAAGCAACCCGGGAGCAAACGTATGGCGTAAGTTGCAAACTTAGGCCACCTAAGGCCTACAGTTCATAGGACCCCGAGGAAAGAGTGATTAGTCGTCCCAAGTGTAAATACATGCGGTGACTGATACATACAGAGAGCATATGATAAAAAGCAGATTTTTGAACTGGCAGACAATTATTGCTCGTAGGCGATCGGGAATGAAATAGGTAACAGAAGTGATTGACGCACGTGGCCAATGTGACGGTTGAAAATTGTGTACGTCTATACGAAACAATCAAATACGTAACATCTGATGAAAAATCGAATAAAGATTTCTAAATAATTACGATCATCAAGTATTCCGCTGTCTTTTGTTAGTTGTTTTCCGCAAGATAAATCACCGCATCCTGCACTGGAGAAACAGGCCAGCGATGTTGATCGCTACAGTTTCCGATTGTGAAAACTGCAAAAGCCTCTTAGGACTGCTGATGGAATGCGTGGGGCAGCAGAACACGGGAGGCATCTACGCAAGAAAAAAATAAATTCCATCGAAATCGATAATTTCTAACGTCTGGACCAACGTGAAAAGTCGACGCAAGTGTCTGAATTTGCTATACACAGAAAATAGCTGGTAAACGGCAGTGATGACGTGTAACGGTGGTGTGAACAAACTTAGGAGGACTGTTTGGGAAATATACCAGCAATGATATACATACTAGTGCAATGTATATACGCATACATGTATGCATATAGTATAAGTCTTCATACAAATCATGCGCCATCAGAATTACGTTGAAAGGAGAACGGACGGGGGAACAAAAATGAAATGGAAACGTTTCGCCGGGTTCACTACAATGTGCGTCATTTTATTTTCCATCTCCAGGTCATCAATATATATCGCTCTCCGAATCAGACAGTGATTGGAAGATGAGTCGATGCGGTCAGTTCACGACGTGAGGAAAAGTTGTGAAAGTTTCAATTACTGGACTATCTCTAAGTGGGTCTAGTTATAGTATCGGGTTTGGATCTACGAGGTACCCAACGAGGTGGCTGTAGACGTTCCGTGTTATGGCTAAATGGCACAGTCAGTGACGTTTTCCACTCGAAATATTTGTGCTTCCCCATATGTCTTCAGAATTATGATCTTCGGGTGATTCTTTTGTTCATATTTGGTGGTATGAGACAGGCAACAACTACAGAATGCCTGATTGTAAGCTAATTGTTATAGACTCTTGTAGTTTGCACTGTTTGTGTATATATGACGTTTCGGATTTTCGTTTGTTTTTGTTTTGTGTTTCGTTCACCTTACCTATAGTTCCTTTAGTTTCCGTGTTCTTATTTTCTATCGCTTGCGTTTTGTATGATTGGCCGGAAAATGATACACCCTGACGCTTTGAAAACTCGTTTTGATTGTTTATACGGAGTCGGTCTATTTGACCGAATGACTGGGTACCCAACGGAATTTTTTTATGAGCCACAAAAGGTTTTCACTTTTATGTGTTTCCTTGTGCGGTGATCGATTGTTCATTTGCATTTATGCGTCTTTATCTCATCAAGGTTGTCTTGACTATTTCTGCCCTCTTTTGACATCACTTTTCCATATGTTGGATTTGGATGGCTTTCTCCAAATACCATGACATCCAAATATAAAACGTCAGAATACCGGTGAGACCATGCCGATCTTTTTCCGACGCTTCGTTTAGGGATCATTGACCCCTCGCCGGGCGGATGTTCGGCCGACGTTCATTATTAATCAGTGTGTCGCTTTGGTTTCCTTTTACCGCTGATTCACTTGTTACAAGGTCTGTCATCATATCTCTTTCGCCTCCGATGAAATGATTTTGGCTTTATTTTTGTTTTCTATAAGCTAATTTTCATGCTAATGCCTGGTTTAATCCAGTTTTTTGTTTATAGTCTGCGCAATGTTCGCTTGCAAAGTTTACGCTGTCAACTGTCTTATCACCCATACTGATTGACCTCCTTCCATTGGCTCAGTGAACTCACATTCATGTGCTGGTAGCAGAATAATAACACGTCCGTTTACTAATTGATTATCTTTTCTCTTAACGGCGACTCATCGCTCCTGAGCTGTCACGATCGTACTGGCTCACTGTTAAGAAGCACACCGCCTACGGTATCATCGCGGTAGTGATCGATCGAGTGAATCACAGCACAGCTGCGGTGTGTCCGAAACGTGGTATAACATTTATTACCCTGATAACAGTCTCGTGCAAACTCAATCCGACTATTCTTTCAAGGCTTTCATTCGACCTCGATTTCATCCATGCTAGTTGTTAGGTCGAGTACAGGATGGAAAAAGAACATCAGGAATTTTTCAGTTTCATCTGTCAATTTAAAACATTTAGAAGGCGCATTGCACTCACCGAGGCAATTGAACGTACTTCAGTAATTTAGTTGAATTTTCACCAGTGGGTCATTCGGATGAACACAAAACAAACAGTTGCATATATATCCTAATTAGTACGTGGTTGAGTATACAAAGTTTCTCGGAAACAACCGGTTTCTCGGTTATCGCCGCTCGAATGACATGCGTATCCGGTACTCTCTTATACTTGTGCACTCCGAATACAACTGGGATTCTGTCCTCTTTCCTAAGGTTCAAAGAATTATGAATGAATCGCAGTTTTGGTTCTTCTGTAAACTCTTCAACGAAGAGCTTCCGTACACACTCCTGATTCTACAAATTAAATCCTAGTGAGACATACCACTGGTCACTGATGATATTCCCCAGCTTGTGTTTGCCCAGCTCGTTACCTCGCCTGGCTTTATTAGACCTTCTGTGTGGTGGCCCCTAGCGGCTATGGGACGTCTCTTCCACTGCTCTCTTGCTTTTATCACATATATATATATATATATATTTAAATCCACAAGGTTATAGGTGTATGCATATACATTGATCGGGTAATTGTTGGGAATAGCTTTTATCCCTCAACTGTTACTCATCTGGTAAAACACACCCGTGAGAGGAAAGATTAACTTTTTTGTTTACTTGTATTGTAATTGTTACTTTTTCTGTCTTATGGTCCATAATTCTCATTATGACGATGATTCCTATTTTCCCATCAGCAACTGAACAACGTTCGTTACTATGCCAACATGACTCATCAAATCCAACGGCATCATATCTGGGGACAAATGTCGTTCTGGGAGAGTGTTTTTAACGAGCACGTGAACAGTCAGATTCGCCAGTTGTACTTGCACTTCTCGGAGCAAGAACAACAGCAACAGCAGTGCAATCAAAGGCGGTCTCCACCCCTCCCTCATCCTGGTGATAATCAGACCGACAAATCGTTTGTTCGTAGCCCAAATGAGAATTGTCTATCAAATGGCTTGTCATCATCTGCCGAGCCACCCCGAGGCGAGCGTGTCATCACAGTAGGAATTCGCCGAAAATCACAGGTGGGTGTGGCATTTCTCCGATGTTTATTTGAAAAAATAATTATTTGTCTTATGTTGTACCCACATGGCACCTCTTTCGTCTTCCCTTGTCAGCCAGTTTTTTTTTTTGCCAGATACCTCATGTGAGATATTCGCAACCGACGCGTCTTGGGTTTCAGGCTGGTAGGTGTCTGCAATTCCGTCGACCCTGTGAGCCATTTGGTGATGGCTATTGATTGGATTTTGTAATCGGTATCTAGTAGGATCATGTAGTACGCGCGACTGCTTTTTGCCCTTATTTCCTCTGATCCCCACGTATTTTCATGTTTTAAACGCAAAAGCAATGCACGTGACTCATTTTGATCAGTTATTCAGGTGCGCACACCTTCTCGGACGAAAATTTTTGTGGGGAGCAAACGATTTACTAAATTATTTACCATTGATATTAACTCTGTTAATCTGCTTCGGGTTTTGAACGACACCACCTCCGTATTTTTCATTATATATATATATGCACTATTGTCTTATTTCATGGCGACCAATAGCCATGCCTCTAATTCATTTTATCCTGTTTCATCCGTACATTCAAACTACATCGGCCCCGTTTAGTTGCACAGTACAAGCGGGTAAATGGATGCTTATTTTTTCTACGCTGGTTTGTTTTCTAACGCTCCCCTGTCAAAGTAGATGCGTTGGGAAACCCCGTTTTTCCGCCTTCTTTTATTCCGATTCTTGCTTTTCAAATTCAACCTTCGAATTATCTGCAGCCGAATTCCTTTGGGCGAGCATCCTCTCCATATATGCTATTGGGATTGAGCGCCACGTGCCGTGATGTGAATCAGTTTGTTGATGACCAAACAAGGGAGCCTTTTGATTTGTGTCGTCATCAACATCGTCGTTCAGCGTTAAAAACACGGCGAGCCCCCTTGACCGATGTCTTTCCCGCCGAGTTGCGCGTTGCGATAAGGGGAATGAACATGCAAAGTGAACAGGAAACGAATCTGCTGTAGCTGAAATGAACCACCTAATAGCCAGGGCACGTAATGCACAGACTAGCTATAATGACGCACTTTTTCGTCATTCTTCTCCCACAGTAAGTGATAATGTGATCACCAGTGTGGGTAACACAGATTCACACATTCAGTCATGTACGTCAAATTCTTATCTTACATGAGCACAGAGGAAACAGCTGTGTTGTTTCTTCTTAGTTTTCCGTCTCGAGCCGATCGCTTGTGGTTTTCAATTTTTTCGAACTGATTTTGTTGTTGGTGATGATCAAAAGCGGTCATTTATTTCACCATCCTTAATTAACTTTATCTTCTTAGATGACTTTTTAATTTATTGAGGTGTGTGATGTTTTGTTTCACTCGTGCAGACGATCGACTTGAAAAAGTTCGTGAAAAAGGGAATTTCATGTTGTCTGTTTGTATTTACGTTCGAATCTAAAAGTTAAAGAAAGTATCGACCCGATTGAAGTTCGCAAAATATACTGAAGAATGACCACCGGTTGCGTCATAGAAGTGAAACTTTCACGTACTGTGGCTCTTTCAGCATTTATTTGCGACTGTCACTCTAGTGAACGGAATTGAGGGGAGGGGCTAAAGTGATTTCAATGAATTTCGACTTTCATTTACTGATGCTGTAGTCGTTTAAGTTGATTCGCTTTGTGCTTACCAGGGTTTTATATGATGTATGTCCACAATCTGTGCTCTCATTGGTCGGCTAGTATTTGTCCTATTTTGATCAACCGCATACAGTCGTTCTTAGTTTGGCTATACACCGATAAAAAACCATTTTCTGTCATTACTAACTGAAATGGGAGGACTGAAAGTAATTGTTTTTATTATATGCCCAAAGCTCTGAATGCTGATCATATGAAAGCCAGTTTCGTGAATGTTTCTATTCGAGGTGATCTTGAAATGGAAGGCACAACGTGTAAGAGTTGATTTCGTAACTGATATTTTATTAGCTTTCTGATTGCATACCTGCATGCACGAATCAGACACACATCTGCGAAACCTTTTGTTATCTGAACATTTTTGTTCATCTCATCCGCCTGGGAGAAAGTCGGTTCTGCGGAATCTATCTGTCAGATTGCTGTGTTCCGTTTTTCCCAATCCCTATCGAGGACACCAGGTTGCAGATGCCGATCGTTGCTCATCTTGTGGTGCAAGACTCATTTGTCCTTATTAGTAGATGATTATCGGCAGGCCTGATAATTCTCACTTTGTTTGTTTGTTTGTTTGTTTGTGTGTCTGCGCCAGCGTTTGTCGAGTCTTCCGTGAACCGTACAGTCGGCATCTCGCTCGATGATTGATTCATATTGTTCCAGGAGGTTTCTTTCTCAAAGGTTCACTTCTAATGCCGGAAAGAGCGATTAATCTTATGAATTAATCAGTTGTTTTGGAATTGGGGATGGGAATAACTTTTTGTCTCACGCTTGTTAGGCCGAACAAACTAGAATGGTGTAACAGTGTTCTCGATATCTTTTATCGAAAACGTTTTATATGAAACTTTCCACTATATTCTTATTCCGACTGAATTCACCCACCAACTGGACAAGAAATCCAGGCAAATAACGAAACGACAACTTAGTCAATGATCCTACTCTCAATCATTTTTGGTTTATCCACCAATCCGAAATCCCTACCCCAGGTGCATACGTCACACTGCCTAATGAAATGCAATTCCATGCAAAATTTCTGTGGTACATTTTCGACCGACCCACCGATCTCAGCTCTTCGAACTTTGCTCCTCGCTAAAATGAGGGGAGTTTCAGCTCCCTTGTTCTGCTGATCTCGCACTTATTTTGATTTTATGCGTACGTTAATAGTAAGTTGACTGAGGAGTTGTAGAAACTGTTCTTGGCTTAGCTTGTTGATTTCCTTGAAGTTCTGGCCCCCGATCTGGATTTTTAGTTCGCGAACGTTTCGTCATTAGTCGAGGTGATGTTTTCTGTGAACTTACTTTAGGTTTTTCATTCACGATCGTTCATTGGCGATATATACATATATATATATATATATATATATATATATATATATATACCAGAATTTAGCTTTTGTCACAGATGTAGAGATTGGTCAAGAGTCCATTTTTTTGAATTGCCATGATCTCAAGATCGATCGTATTCTTCCGGGACTCTTGTTTTTTCATGCACATACTTCTTATTGCACAGATGTATGTACACCTGAAGATGCAGGAACAAAGGCAATCGCTCACTTATTGAATGACCAGATATTTTCTTAACAAAGGAACTTGCTAGAAGAGTAAAATATATTGAAAACCAATCATGCTCCGGGCATTTGCTTTTCATAAGATTGTTTTATGTTGGTTTTCCAACCTTCGGATGTTGGAGTGACATGAACCGCCTTTAACAATCTTGTTCACTTGCATCTTCGAATTTTTCGTTCCATGGTGAATACTGTTTATGCTTCGGTATTTCCTTTAAGTCCTTTTGTTCCATTTTTCGGATAGTAAGCGCACGAGGATTCCAACGATATCTCATTCGAGCGTTTTGACTTTGCTTGGATTAGACGTGGACTATTCAAACCATATGCTAAAAGCTCCCAGAAGACTAACTACGATTGGTTTAGACCTGCTGAGGATGAAGTATTCCTTGGAGCTTCTTGACATGGGGATGTGTAGCTGTTCGATTTATACTGACCAATATTCCCCGGGGCATTTGGTGTGTGGTGGTTTGTTATTATGTACTGGGGATTCAGGATGTCAACCTACTGGCTAAATCAGATAAGTGCCTACATATACCTCTAGTGTAGGACCAACGATTTTACTTTTTCTTACGTACATTTAGCTGCTTAGATTTTCTTCCATGTCCAATTTGTATCGTTGAATTTTCTTGATTGTTTCGGACCCCGAGTTGGGCTCTTTCCGACGGACAACGAATATGTCTGCTTAGTTGACTGGGGCAGCGATTCCCTCAGTGCTGTACACACCTCGAATTAAAAGGAAAACAGGAAGTACAGAAAACTGTTTGGGCCGAAGTTCAGTACCTCAGTTCTATTGACCATAAGTGTAAATGGCGACGTATTGGTTGTTCGTTGCATTATGACAATAAGGACTATCGATTCTTTTGTGTCCTATTTCCGCTTGACCGCGTCTGTGTTGCACAAAAATGTTATTGCATCGTAACTTACACGTACACATCCCACCGTCACTTTGTGACCTGCTGATGCGCCTCCCTTCATCATAACGAGACTTTATGCGATGACGTGCTGGTGCGATTTCCAAGGTCAAGGTTGGTGAGTCCCTCTCCCCTCCTTGTGTAGTGGGTCCTAGCGGGTATGGGCATGCCCTTTCCACCAAGATCACATGGGAAACATTTCATAGAAAGTTGTTTCAAGGTTTTTCAAAGAAATTCGCTTTCTTTATTTTGTATTTGCTCTCTGTTATTCTCCTCAGCCTATTAGCTTTTGTTAGTCATTTCTGCCATGGTTGCAGGTTTGCGCTTTTACAAACGTCTTTGACGCAGTTTTTCTCCCAGAATTTTATACCTGGTCACGATCAGTACATCTGCTCCAAGTTGACGAGCTTTACATCTCTTCTTTATTTAAACAGTACGATGCACCTCATGAAATATGTTACCTCTCGTCTCTTCCCGAGGTTCATGGTCTATTTGAAATTATCACCCCCTGATCTCGCGGGACATACAAACGCACTTCGCATGTGGTTCTCTTCAAAATGATTGATTTAATCTAACCTGTTTTTTTTCCTTGTCTGATTCTTATTTTCGATCGGCAAAATGAATTCGTGATCTTCGAAAATGTATTTTAAGTAACGTTGTTCTGAATGACGTGAACGTAACTACAGCGTTTAGCACTAGATTCCGAGGTTTTATTTTGTTCTTTTGGAATCAATTCACTCCACTTTTCCTGGGGTCTGACGCGATTTACCTAGTGAACTTGTCTATTCGATTGCAGCGTTTTCATTTACCGGTTTACGATTCACTATGCGATTTGGATGCTCTATTATTTCTTGTCTTCAGTGACTGGTGTTCACTATTTTTGATCGGTTGCACTTCTTGGTGTACGCACTTGTCTGTTCCGATAGTGAAGCCATGTGTTGTTAAATAATGTTCGTTCTGTTCTAAACGGAACCATTATGTGGTGGTTCCTATTAATAAATTTGTCTCTCTCAGCCCTCCTACACGGCAAACATGTCCGCGCTCGAAATTGCAGCGGAAGAGATGCGTTTGGTCAATTCTCGGCCTGCTGATGTACAAAAATCCTTGGAAATACAAGAGGAAAGTACCGTGTATGCACAGATCATTCACTTTATCAATCTGATCGTGAATTTCCGCATACCCGTAGATGTGGGTGCTGCTGCGGCCAGTGTTTACGGTGACCCTACCATGGTGAATAACTTCGTAGGTGTGATGGACAGTAATCATGTGGACCATACGGGTAACATGCACGATTCCGCACTCGGTTCGACAAATCGAGTGCACCAGAAGGAAGGTGGTCTCACGTCCAATGACGACGGTTCAACCGTGGACGGCGGATCTAATTGGCGTCCACGATATACGGAGTTGGTAGACCGACTGCCCATCAGTTCAGGGCATCCTTCTTCCAGACATCCATCGCCTGGTGACCTGTGAGTAATTATATATACATATATATATATATGCATACAGATATACGGATATGTTCGGAAATATAGAATTTTTTCCTTGTCGAATTCTTTCCAGTTCAGTTCTCAGTTTTTTATTTGGTATAAGTGTAACTAGAAGCAACTGAACACGCGCGGCCTTAGTTCCTAAGGAAAGCAGAACTTGTGCGGATGTGCGGTAACACATAAGCAGAAATAAATACTTGACTACGTACCCTGAGTTATAACCGCAAAGACTAAACACGTAACCCAATCAGTAGAAGTCCTCTCACTCAAAATTGCATTCAAAAATATGCCTCAACCACTATTATGAAGGCACTCCTGTGGTCATTGGGAAATTCTACATTAATTAATGTTTAATATCTGTTATTAATGATGAATAGCGAAGTTCCTAGTAATTGAGAACTTCGGTCACTAACACCGAGGACGTTGAACTCGTTAGACCGTCATGTCGGTCCTTCTGTGCCCTATTTTTGATGAAAGGTATTACATTGTAAACAGTATCTAATTTTGATATTAAATGGTTAACTCCATCTAATGCTTTTGAGTTGATGACGCCCTTTTTGTGACATTTAAGGAGAAGAATCCAGCACCAGCATATTTTTGAAGCATAAAGCTTCAAGGATATGACGACGATGTTGACTCTGCTACCAGTGACACCTTCTCTGGAGGTCCTTGGACTTTATCTAGAAGCAACTAGACCAGGTATTCTCTTCGACTACTAATGACATGTAAATTTGGGTTGTTTCATCTGTTTGCTAATTTAAAACGTGAGCGTTCTGATTTTACCCACGAGTCTGACTTTTTAAGGACTTCACTTTGGCAATTGATTTGTTTAGTCGACGAAAGCATGGTGTGCAAAAGCGCACGAAAAGTTTCACGTCTAATCTACTAATGTCTTTATGCACCCGAATGTGAGGGAATCTTCGGCCGGAGCAATCAAAACGTGTGACGAAAGCTTGCAGGAAATTCAGACATCGATTTTCATTTCGATAAAACAAGCGGCTTGAAAAAAAACAATAACGAAGGGGAATAAAAATATTTTTACATTGCAGTTTCAGGTAATGGCCTCCAAGATCACTCGGTAGCAGTTCGAGATTAACGCGCAAGCGAACAAGGTAGGGCGTGAGATTTTTCCGGTGAGTAGGGATACCAAAAGGGAGAAGCCTAAGTATTTAATGGGGTGATGAATACGAAAAGGCACTAAACATTGACACGTGAAGACTGTGGTTAAGGTTGGGTAGCATACTGTTAAAAAATCTCACTGGTGCAAGTGTTTTTGAACAATGAAATCAACAGTCGTCTCTTTGTTTATTCTACCACGACGTCCAAGCAGGTTTAGGGAATTGACGATAACAATAAAATTCTTTTCTTTCAAGCCAAGAAAAGACATTGGGGAACAGAAGTTCCAGAGGATGAGAATGCGTGAGGTAACCCATGGAAACTGAAGCGTATAGTTTACTTTGAGCTTTCTCAGACGAAAGGACAAGAAGATTGTTTGCACCCTGAAGAACACAGGCTCAACATGCATTGCCAAAATAAGGTTGTGGGTGAAATCTATTCCCAAGTAACGGACAGAGGAATCTTTTTTGGCTGTATTCGTTATTGATTGCTGGCGATTAGGGGTTACTGAAGATAGATGAATACCGGAAGACACGCCAAAGATTGAAAAGTACATCAGCTCGTTTGAGAACACTCAGTGATAGGGAGGGAAAGGAGCATCAATTGCTGAGTTCATTCTAGTTATATTACAGATGACAGCGGCTGTCACCAACATTGTAAAGACAGTGAAAAACGACCCCATGACCAAATTTGAACCCAATGAAATTGGGGAAACAGGGAACTTGTTGACGTAAAGGGAATAATGCCCCCTATGAAAATGCCTAAAGTAACTGAACTGATTTTTTCTTACCGAAAGGATTAAACTGTATGCGGCTGATCAAGTCGCCTCGTAGGGCGTTCAAAACGTTTGGGTCAGTGGTGTTTTTACTGGGGATCTGAAGAAGAGTATTGCGATCGAGAATACCAAAAGCTTCGGCATAGTCAGGAATAGCAGGCTTTACTACGTGGGTGCCACCCTCGACAGAAGAAGCATCTGAATGGACAATATGACTTACAGCATTAGGTATTAATACCGAAGGTTTATACGCAAGCTGCTTGGGATCATGGATCTTGACGTCAGTTAAGGGACGACTAAAAACAAGTTCTCCAACACCTTGAATAAAGCTGAAAAGTTAACAGTGGGTCGATACTTATCTAATCAGTTCCTGACAATCGGCTTTAGTCTAACAGATTTGCAACCGTTGGAGATGGTTGTGGTCGCAAGTCTAATATTGAGAAGCCTGGATAGTGGAACCACACGTGTTTTGAGTAGCAGAAGAAAAAGTAAATCGGGTCTTCAAGAATTATTGATTTCAGTTCGAAGCTAATTTTCTAGGATTAAGTCTTCCGAAAGAGAAACGACCACAATAAAGACAAAAAATAGACGGGGGAAGTGAGGAGTCACGAGAGCATTTGAAAATCTTATGGACTTCAGGATTGGATTTGGGTTTTTAACTGCGCGGTTGTTTCAGCACTCTCCATATCTCTTTAAGGCTTTTCTTACCGAGGATATTGTCCGCATACAGTGCGTTCAGCCACCAGATCTCACTTTTGTTAACGATAACGAAACGCTTGATGGTATTTAGCAAATCATCTTTGTACATCCTTTCTTCAGCTCGACGAAATTGCTCTAAGTCGAGTGACGAAAATCTGTCAAACCGGACATAGTGTCTCATTGGGGCACCAAACATCATAGTAGAGACTAAGGTTGGATGCACACAGCATTGCGATCTATCATGAAGAGGAAACACCGGAGTCACTGGAGCCTGTCGTAAAAAGCAGCATATCCAAGTTCACTTGAGAGCAAACACGCCCAGTCACAATGCGAGGGGGGGGGATTTTAATCGGGTTAAGGAATTACTTTTGTAATTAAACCTGGAACGAAGAAGTAAAATGTAATGATCAGACATAACGACGGGAGCGCGTTTATAGGCAGAGAACATAATGAGAAATCTAACTAAAGCCAGGTCAAGAAAAGTATCGTTGCGTGTAGGAAACTATACAAGATTGAAGAACACGAGTGATGATAAGCTAAAAGTATCAAATGTTTTCAATTCATCGGCAATAATGCACAAAGAGCGGTCAGTGGTAGTAATGAGATGGTTTGGTAGTCCATCCGTGAGTTGTCTAAAATCGTCCGCTTGGGTCTCGGCAGCACTGTAAATATTGACCAAAATAATGTTCTAAATTAAACTAGGATAACGTGGTTTGCGACGGATCGAGGTCCAACGAATTTTGGAATTGTTAGAATGGAATACTGAGCAAGAAGATTTGCACCACCTGGGACAAATAAAGGTCACGATACCACCTCTTGTTTCTCAATTTTCAGGACAACAAGTCCTGAAAAAATCGTATCCATTACCGTGAATCCCATTGTCATCCACCTCTCAATATGGAACTAACTTTGTTGTAGTTTTATATCCCCAATATGTTCAGCTTCATTCTGGGAAACATCAATATTTCCCAAAAAAGATCCTACATTAGCAGACAAAGTGGATGGTGTAGGCACTCTATCCAGTGATTGATATCTGAGAACGGTTCTCCATCCTGCTCGATGCTTTCTTGGGCACCCACGACATTTCAGAAGCAAATGTTTAACTCAGTTACTTATAGAATGTATAACATGACAATGTTCCACGATAAATTCAAAAACCACCAATGCAGGAGGATGCTTATCATTCAGGATAACTAAAACAACGGTAATGGAGCAAAAGGAAAACATTTTTGCTTGAATTTCTTGCACTAACAACGGACTACCAGTACTCACCTCGTTTGCTTATCAGCAGATTCAAATCAAAGCTTGATTGCTAATACGAAATTTGTGATAATTATATAGAATCCTTCATTTTAGATAGCTTCTTCAGAAATCGTTCTGAAAAACTGATTATTCTACGGAGTAGTGCACCATGTCATTTCTCATTCTATAGGATCCGTTTGCACCTCGGCGAAAGACCTCTTGTTCATTACTCGTTCTTCATTAAAAGCTTGATATCACGATGAATCTTAAGACTGATTCCCTACTACTTTATCCTGTCGGCCCTGATGTCATTTTGGATCCTTAAATTCGTATACATACTGGGAAGCTACGACAATATCTTTCTGGGCTCTATGTTTAAAAGAATAGATAAAGTACTCCTAGAACAGGCGGACTACCGATCCAGACGTAGATCAGGCGATTTGCATTACCAAACCTTTCCGTTTGACTCGGAAAACTGCGTTTGACAATACACTGTTGATTCTTGAGTATTATTGATTGATTGTGTGCTCGAAAAACACCAAACTTGCCATCTGTTTGTAACCTAAAGAGGCACGATCGTAAAAGCCATCAATAGTTTTCGTCATGTGTCCAGCCCTATAATATGGGAATAATTCGCCGAAAAAGTTGACGTCCCGCCACACTGTTGTTCATATTATATATATATATATATATGTATATATATATAGACATATATGTACAAAAATGTATATACATATGCTCAATAATGTGTACTGGCTTTTGTTTGTCCCTACAAAAGTTGAACTGTGTACATTCACACCATATGTTAGGCACCCGTTGTGACACGGATGCATTTTTTTGCAAAGAAATCCCGGGTTTTCTCGTTTTTTCTAACCTTAAAAGAGGGAACGCATGTTTCAAATTCCCCATTCTCTTGTGTGTATGTATGGTGCCCCTACGATGCAACTATATGACTGATACTGCTATCTAGTCGTTTTGTCTTATAAGTTGACAAATCGTTGAATTATCTCCATAGTTCATCAGCCACAGTGTTCTTACAATGCTTGTTGTTATATGGAGTGTCCTAAAAATCAATGTGGCTGTTTTCTGGAGCTCCACACGAAAGAAATTTATGACTTAAAAAATGAGCAGAAAATCTTCGAACACGGTTTTGCTTCATTTCGATCGTTGCATGCCATCTCTCGTCTTATCTTTGTACGATTGATTGGCAACCTCATTTTCCGTTGAGCGAGTCTGGTTTCTGCCGTCAAATTGGCCGGTTCAGCGTTGATTAGATGAACAACCGACTAGTGTTTGCCGGAGACTGACATCTGTCTGAACCACAGTTCCATGGTGTAAAACCGCCATACTCCTTTGCTCATAGTATGATCTGCGTTACGTTTGGACCGATGTAATCAGTTCTGTTCATAGATTTATTGAATACCCCATGATACGTTGGTTTTGGGCAAATTTATTGTCATGGTCACTGGTTGAAAATACGTTGCGACCAGCACCCGATTCACGATGTTGAAACCCTGTGAGGAAGTAACTGGATAACTCAGTGAATGGCGGTGATCCACATTATTACATCAGGGCGCGTTTTACCACCCACTAACTGCTATCACCTGTTGACATCTTAACAAGTCTTAGCCTGTTCTCTTCTTCTTGGTCGGGAATCGAATTCCATGGTTCTTCTGCCTAAGGCATATCATGCAAGGACTTCTGAATATAAATGACCAAACTGAAACAAGTTTCAGATCGTTCGATGCCACTGTCGACAAAGGGAAATCCAATTTGAATGAGTCGTATCCTCCACAGGGTGCATTCTCTCCAGTACATTGTGCCGGCCCTAACTCCACCATTGGACTGTTACTCGTGGAAAAACTCACATGGACAGACTACATTTGGTCACTCCTCACGATGCTCAGTTTTGAAGTGAAACATCATAATACGTTTGTTGTAACTTCACTGGGCGAAAAGCTTTCGTACTATTTTTTTAAAAACCAACACCTCAGTAGTTCATTGCAAATCCGCTTCCACGTTTCCGATTTGTTTCGCGACCGTTATGACAATACCTTTATTAATTCGAGTCTGCTGTTAAGAATTAGCTATTTCCGACGCGAACCTTTAGTAGTATGAGCACTGTATTCCTCAGTCCTTCTCATTCATCGTACCGCCAGAGTCCCGAATCGGTTCCATTCGAGCGACCATTTACACTGCTCGGACGGGATAATTATCTTTCCTAATGCCTTTCATATTACAAGCCCGTTTAAAAATACCACGGTGTTCCGTCGATTCGTAACGGACAACTTCTAGGTACGTCTTGGATGTGTATATTTATGCCTATTTTGTGTGTGGAGGTGACTTAATGTTTGAAGCACAAGTCGGTACTAGACATACGCGTCCCACAAACTGTCCGTTTCAGTATATTCACAGGCTTGCCAACACTATTCGTTAAATTACAAATACAATGCTCCATTGTGTCGCATCTGCGTCATCCTTTATTGGCTTATTGATCGCCTCTTTCCATTAGGGATGCATGTTCCTTTGTATCTTACACTGACAAACTATCATGCGTATTGACGCACTGCAACTATGCCACTCCAATACTGAATTCAGATAAATAGCACTGAGTAAGAGACTATAAAGTAAAAATAAAAAACTATATTTACTTTGATAATGGGTAGTTGCGGTTAAACTCGCTCGCCTTTGGTGCTTCTCATGGAGCCAGTTGATCGCACCAGTCGTCAGCCCATGAATAGTCACTTGTCTTCTAACGTTGCTCGTAAAAGAACTAAAACAGATTTTGTCAGTCTACCAGCGCTCCTGATGCATAGTCGAGGTCTGTCCCAGTTCTTTTCACAAAGAGCATGGGAAGACATGGCCAATCATGGACTATCGACGAATCAAGTGACCGTTGAGATGCATCAAAGGCGGGCGATTAACCATAGCCCTTTTTTCTCATTTCGCTATTATTTCTTGTGGATTCGATTTTGAGACGGTATACATTTTAAGGTGTTCATACGAAAACCTATTGGAACTTGTTCCACTTAGTGCAGTTGTTTGAAATAACCAACTACACTATTGTTATCGTCGGTTTGTTTCTAACGATGGCATCCATGTGTGTAACATGTTCATCTCTTCCAACCTCCCTATATGGGAAGCTGTCAGAATATGTGAAAGACTCAGAGCTCAAATTTCGTTAACAATCTTATTGCCTCTTCGCATCTTCATCTTGGCACATTCCTCCAATTTCATAAGTTACCACATCAGCTGCCTTCCGTTCCTGCCTTAAACAGATTACTTCCTTATGGCTACCAGATGCGACTGGACTTCTCTTTGAACGAAGCAAATGTGCTCCAAACATTCATACAGACAAGCGCCTCCAATTTAGCGTATCTAATCCTGTGGCTCAAAGTTCTTGTCTTCTTCTCGACCATAACTTTTTACTGCTTCCGGTTCCCCACCGATTTTCTTCTGCTTGCTGAACATACGGGAAAAGTGAAACCTTTTCAACTTACCCTGTAATCTTTCCGCTCTTCTTTACCCCCTACTCTGTATATGTAGTGTTGATCGCCACAGCCCCGCCACCAATTGACATGCGATAAAATAACTCATTTCCATTTATGCTTTTCATACACACATATACATCATTTCTGATATAATCGTTTCTCCGCTCTTACCTCATTTAGTCGTGAAACGTTTTTGCATCATTTTTATTCCGTGCGTGGGAATCAGCATGGTTTATGTTCATTGTCGATAGAGTGCACTGTCATTCACTACCCTACTAGCACATGCCTTCAGGCAGTCTGGGATACATCAATGTGGTATGTTGACCCCCAACATTTAATCTTGCAGGCCCGTTTGGGTAATCGTAGTATCTATGATGCAGTTTTTCTGGGAGGTCAGAAACAGTTGCGGTACATACTTCTCAGTGTGTGCTTTATGCAACACCGTTATTGTAAGCTTTCCAGATATATATATATATATATATATATCATACACCTGATTGAAAACAAGCATGGTGCCAACGCAGCAACATGGGAGAAAAATAATATGCCATAACAAAACAACAGATTTTTAGGTATGCTCACCATATGCATTTTGTGATTTTTTTGTTGTTTTCGAATTATTTTAAGGGGACGAGTTCTCCGTACAGGGTGCACAGCATTCGCGCCACCATGTTTGGCGAAAGCTGGCCATAAGCCCCAACCCAACCTGACGTATGACAATGCAACTGTTTGAAGACCGACGCATATTTCTCAGGTGCGTTCGAATTTGTTGAGAAGGTTTTCTCAGCAAGTCGGAAGTAATGCGTAGGATTCTGGACCCTAGAGTAAAATCTTTCGTACAGGGATTGAATATGAGTAGGTGGAGATAGTTGGAACATGTTTATTGCACATAACTTGTCTCATTGTACGGTGTTCGCCGAGACGGGTGGTGATTGCAGGATTGGTCGGGGTGGTCAGTCGATCAAATGGTGTGAGAGCTTGGTTAGTGTAAATCCTATTTTGGCTCACAGGGTCTCCCTAAGTGATGGTTGGAGACAGTAGGTTATATGGTTCACTGGACTTCTAGCATATAGTTTTTCAATCTGTTACCTTTCTCTTTCATTTTTCTTTTGATAGTCGATGCTGTGAGATAGAAACCGAAAACCAGAGCAAGTTGGTGCAAGATTAGTGGTAGTAAAATCTGAACTGAGATCTGTAAGATCCATTTGTTTCCGACCTTTCATAAATTTGTATTTAGCGCTTCTTTATTTAATCTCGTTTTTGTGAGAAGTCGACACTGTCAAGCAGCACAGCGTTTGATCACAACTGATTGTAATGTTTGAGGTAAATTTCAGCTACAAAACAAATGTATGTGCAACCAACCGCATTCAGAAATTGTTGCAAAGACCATTTGACTCCGTACACGAACCCTGCTTGAGATCTGAAATACCTTTTTCCATTTTTAATCGTATAGTCGTTTCTTTTTCGGATCAGTTACATCAACCTATCGGTATTCTTCAGCAAAGTTTGGAATTTCCTGTTCTTCCTGTACATCTCCGGGAGTGCACGCCCACTAATCTTGGGGTCAGTCGATCAAGATCTGCTTCTCCGTCGCGCGAATCAGTCGGATGGGTTCACTATTGCACTTTGGGGGGTCGATTGTTCGGCTTTTTAGCAAGCGTGCGCCGTGTATCTAAATTAGTTCAGACAGTCCTTTTTCTCGTTCGCCTCGTTTACTAATGAAACGGCAAATTACATCATTTTTGAGAGGAGATCGCAGCTAACAAGGCTGCCACGAGAGGGCTCGAATACACAATCTTCAGTTTGAGACACCCGTTTGATAAACATAATTAGTACCACCTTCATCAGTTGTCCTATTGTTCCTTTCAGTGCCACCATTACTTTCATTTCCTCTCACTGTTAAATTCTCATGTTGCAGACGTCGTGATCCTCACCGATCCCAACACGATCGCGGTATGAATGTGAGTTCGGCATTGGAATACATATCTGCTCTCGAAACGTGGATTCGTCGTTTTGTGGAGAAGGTGACCGATGAGAACTCGTTGGTTTCACATCGGACATCTAAAATCTATGAGAAGATTGAAGGTAAGCTATATTTCCGATTCTAGAACAGTCATCTACACTGAGATTCATGACGTCCACTGATGGGTACGCGACTTTACAGTGTTAAATCTGTCGACACAAAGAATTTTCCTCTGGCGAAATGCTTTCAGTAAACCCGAGCATTTGAATATTGCCGGCTTTGTATGTGATCCGGGACACACTGTGGCGGTTTAACAGAATATCCCGTTATCCGTAAATGAAGAGTGACGGCTGATAATGGAGACTGACGTTTGCCTTTAAATTGTTTCGTTTTTGCGTTTGGTTTGACTCTGGTAATGTCGTGGAACGTTGAATTTATTGATTGTGACTGGCGTTCTGGTCAACCCCAGTGACTTTTTTCGTACCTACATTGAAAATACTAGCGGGATATTCATTTGATATGCGGAAGCAGATTGCTTTTTCTCTGTAGAGCGGATGGAAATCGTTAGGGTTCGGCAAAATTACTGTGGTCAGCTGCAGAAGGTAATACTGAATATCACTAGAATAGGTAGTTAACGTTGTCAAGCTTGAATTAGAAACAAGAAGTGAATCATTACTTTGCTGCTTATGCATTCATTTGAGTGATAAATTCAGGTCCGCTTCATCTTTCTGTGTTTTGTAACGAATGCGCTTGCTGTTAGGTCTTTCGTAATCTGCCGCGATTCGTAATCAGTTCTTTATTTCAGGCTCTGAAAAACAATGTGCTTAAACCGTGTTTGCGTCCCGAAAGTATAAAATTCCCAGGTATAAATACGGATCAGACTAACAGCGTTGCCCATTGTTGTTATTTCTTCCGGTCGCAACAGTGTTAAGATAGTTCTTTGCTTTGCTTAACTCTTCGTCAATTTTGAAACGAATACAATAATGTTTGTCGTATTTCCGGTTCCACTGTTTGTGATGTACAACATTTCAAGAGTAGGCCGTCATCAATCGATGGTTTTCAAAGGTAATATTGACGGGTGGTGACAGGGTTCGAACCTAGGACGTTCGGATTCTAATTTTGTGGTTATGACCGCTGCATCATTGTCGGACAATGGAGTTCATCCGCGGTGCACGTTTCTTCCAGGTATTATTTAATTTTCTGGACATTCTACATAATTTTCCGTCCTTTAGCAGACCCAGGAGATTGTCTGGTTGTCGTTTATTAGCCTATGGTTTTCACTCGAGGTTGCCCGATGTGGGCCAAACACATTTCTTCCCTATGGATGAAATTCATATCCGGTTATTAAGTCACGTTATTGGGTCACACAATTCACATATGATGTGGTCCGCATATTAAATATGTTATCCGAAAAAGTGTTTATTCTACTCTGGATCCAAACTAATGACGACAGCTAAATGATAGCAAGAGTTTCTAGACGATGAGGAGACCTGAAATTGTTTC
Source organism: Fasciolopsis buskii (assembly GCA_008360955.1). Classification (NCBI taxonomy): domain Eukaryota; kingdom Metazoa; phylum Platyhelminthes; class Trematoda; order Plagiorchiida; family Fasciolidae; genus Fasciolopsis; species Fasciolopsis buskii. The sequence goes on from LUCM01004863.1 coordinate 20,095, forward strand.
TGTAAGCCAATCCACATACAAGCAACAATGAGAGTAATCGCGCCCTATTTGTAGGTCTGTGCTAGAAGTGCATCCACGTAGATGACAAAACAGTTAAACGAACCGCTGGACACAAAAATCAACGGTGACATGGACTAATTATCAATGAGGGTAGGATTATAAGACCCTTCAATTTACGGACAGTCGACAGGGAATAGAAGCAATAAAGAACGGTAGATCTGTCGCGAACCCATGTAATATTTTACGATGCACTTTGGAGGATTCTGAATATCTCCTGTTCTCCCGCAACCTTGATGTTTGATTGTTTAGACAGTTTTTGTGATCTTAGCAGTATCAGTTCTCCAACAGAGCCAGATTGCGAGACGATAGGTTGTTCAAAGCTTTTGTAGGATCTCAATGTAATGTCATATTCCAACATTGTAATCAACTTTCTCTGCATGCATTTTTTATCCGCTTGTGCAAGTTCATATGTAACTGCTTGTAAAACTCCACTTAAAAGTAGAATCGATGCGGTGAAACTGCATGTGGTGTCTACTTCTGTTTGTTCCCTTGTTGACTGAATCTGTTTGTTTTTTGTCGATCCTCACACTTCATCGTAAATTGTTAGCACTATTACTATGCCACTCAATCAGGCGAGACCGAGTTTCATCAGTAAAAACTATAATGTCTGTAAAGACAGTGAATTAGTTGATCGTTAGAGCTAAAATGGTTTAGCTTAGCTTGTGTTTATCTCTGGGTTAATAGTTTTTTTCTAACGGATCCTTGAACAAGTCCACTTTTGTCCCGTGAATGTGATTTTGCTCAGGTGTAATTGAAGGCCATCTTTTGAATCTGGAAACGATTTATCCGGAGGTGAAGAACATCCCCAAGACAAAGAAGGTGAGTAGTTCTGGGTACTTGTGCACTTCTTCGCGTATTTTATGATTGCTTCTTCTGCATATTACTTATACCTGCTATCTGATTTTCTTCTTTAATATTTTCTAGTATCCTCGTATCCATCCACACACCAGCTTAATTGACTTATCTCCCCCTTATTCGAGAAATCAATCACTGGTGATTATTGGCGACCAGGTGTTTTTTTCTGATTTTATGGATCAAATTGTGTACGAAACAGAAATTTGCATCATGGACATAATCAGCTAAGGGTGGTCGATAATTTATTCTTCATATTGATTTAAAAAGGTGTATGTCGCATCCAATTGCCCTTGGGTTTTGTTATTTTTGTCCCGCAAGAGCATGCTTTTTTGTCCATCCACTTAGACATTTGTTTCGCGGGACATTAAAATCGTTAACCATTAAGCGCTCAAACCGGCCGGTTATCGCTCGCTCATTTCCTAATCCGACATTTGACATCTGGCTTGCCAGCTTTATACACTTCAGTTGCTTTGTAGAAAAAACGCGCTAAAACTTCGTCAAAAACAACAAAGATTTTATGACTTTGTGGACAATCAGAAGAACAAACTGAGTGGATCTCGGAATTCTCACGCGCCCATTATCTCGCATGGTCTTCAAATTCCGGTTGTGTGCAAAGTCGGGCCGGCTAATCACGATTCGTTGTCGTAGCCACCAGTCTATTGAAAATAAATGATTCGATCAGGCAGGAAAAAACGGATGATCAACTTCTACATGCAGCAGAACAGGCGACTGTACGAGCAACCAACGAATCAACCAATCCGTAGACAGACAGGCCGAATGCCAATCGGTCGATCGACTATATGTCGTTCACACTGTTGTCCGTAAAAGAGTATTATTTTTGCAAAGTGGAGCAATTCGCGTGTTCTGAATCCAAACCAAGCACCAGGTTCCTGTGACCTGGTGGCTTTTATGTGGCCGGACAAAAACCAGACCGTTTTCACAATTACTCAGATCTTACCAGAGACGGAAATTCTCGTTTGACTTGACCTCAGAACTCACAGATTTCGTCTGACGATGATTTTCGTTGTCAACTTTCATTCTACGAGACGTTGTATTGCATTCTCGTTGTTTACATTTGTTTTCCCCCCGGAATCCTGAAAAATCCCGATTAGATGATCATTCATTCATATTGATTGCTATACTTTTCAAGATGAACGGAATTTTCTCAGAACAGTAGACGATAATCAGTTGGTCTGAAATGGCTGCTTTGGGAATCTTTATTAACAAGGATAATTCGCCTTTTTGCATCTTTTGTATTGTGTACACTTTATCTTCCTGATGATGATTGTAAATTGATTTTTCGAGGCATGTTTGCCGCCTGATGAGGAGCAAAACAGTATGCATGTATATGGTGTTGCTCAAGCATTTCAAAAGTTGAAAGCGTTCCATAGACTAAATGGGGAATGCCATTTGCTTGTAGCAAGATTCCGAATAAGTCGGTTCGTGTGCACTATGGTGATTACGGATCTTTTGTTGCGTGGTTTCTTCCATCTACTTTTTAACTTGCTGATTTGGTCCATATTCCACAGCCTTGTGAAGATTTTAGACCAAAAGACTGCCGGTTCGCTTTTTGTTTCTGTCACCCCTAGTTACATTTTGTTCTGTACTCGTTTTCGTTTGATCTCAGCCGGAAATCGCCAATCCCACTCTTCTGGCCAGTGAAGTGGCCATTCCGATTGGCGGCTATGATTGTGTGCGTTGCCAGCTCTTGGTGGACGGGCGTTTGGAGCGCACGGATTGTCAATTGCTTGATGCATTGGGTGATCTGAATGCCGTCGGGACAGGCTCGCAGAGTGGGCCGGACAAGTCTGGATTGATGAGTTCACCAGTGGAAAACGAGTTTGAGGTCGATGCCATGCTTCGACCGCTGTTGCCGGCTCAGGGTGCGCTGTTTGTAACTAACTACCGCATCATATTCACCGGAGTTCCCAAAGATCCTTATCGTAAGTTTATTCTCGGCCCAAATTAACTAAAACGAATATCAGTGCCGTTCGGTTGTTCAACCCAATCCAGTGTCTCTCGTTACAGGATAACTCAGCTGCATGTAATCAATATTTATAGAGATCCTAAAAACCGCGTTACGCAATCGTGGACTGTTATTATATATATATATATATATATATATATATAGGGAGATAAAGAGAGTAAATACAACACAAGCACCTCATCTTTGTTTTGGACATCGCAAATGATAAGTCGGATCACCGATAATTAGTTCCACGCACGGCACTGCAGTCTCTGAAGGATGCAGCTGTCTGAGTTAGGAACTGGTTTCAATTGCGGTAACACGTTTAAGTCGTATAATATTGCGTGCCACCGAACGCGTACTTCGACGCTCTAGCTTGTTTATAGAAAAGTGAACCGCAAGTAAACCGGACTGTTTTGCTCTCGCATCGGTCAACCAATAGAGGCATCACACTCTTCATTCGGTCAAGGCCACCTGAATATTCGGAGCCATCGTTTTCAGTGCAACACGACTATCGTATTTCATTTTTCGTGCCTGTGCACCGAAATCACTTTCATTACGTGATACACAAATTTAGTTGACTATTCTAAATATACATCAGATTGAAAAACAGTTTAGTCAATTACTGGCTCAATCCAAGCAGCTGGTTCCATGTGAATGGACGAATCATAGAGAAATTTTACCATGTGCAGTTGTTATAATCTTTCTGATAAACTCTACCACTACTGTGATGCGACGATATAGTCAGTGTGATCTATTTGCTGAATGTCCTTAAAAATCGATGCGATCTTGCCGCTTTGTGATCTCTGCGACGAATGTTTTCCTTCGAATCCCGACAAGGACAACAAGATTTTTGTTTCCCTATCCCCGGTTGTGATTGCCAGTTTGCCAAATCTAGTTTCATGAAATAATCGTTTATCGTATTTTATTGTCACGTCATCTATTATCGAACGCATCACCGTACTTTTCTGATGCCTGGCCCATTGACAGTCAAGCCTAGGCGAGGATAAATGTCACTAAGTTACGGGTGACCTTTCACTTTTCTGCTCGTTTTTGATTTTCCCCTAGTTTGTGTGCACCTATTTGATGTTATTTTCACGGACATCTTTTGGCATGACACAGAGTCATTCTGAATGTAATTGTTTCTTCCAGTTTGACCGAAAGGTGATTTGTTTAGTGAATAGACTTTTGACCTCATTCATTAGATCACTTCGGTTCTTTATTGATTGTTATATATGGCATTGGATTGATATGATCTTACTTCTTAAGGTCAAAGAGAAAGCGCGTTTGCCTTTTTCTGGATTCTATTCGTTTTTCCATTTATGCGAAATAGAATCACAACCGCTCGAAAACACTTGGAATAATGCAAATTACCATAAACAGCTCCACATTTAAACGGCGATCATGAAATAGAGTTTCTTGTGCACATTTGTCTTTATACTATTTTCGTAATGTTTTCACAGGATTTTCGTAATTTTTTTTGTCTATGGTAGTACGTGTCCCCCAGCCAACTGCTCTTTACTGAATTCGTGTTACCTATAAGTTTTCCGTCAATGAATCATTATTGATTAGCAATTAGTGTAGTCTTTGTGGCACGTGTTTTGTGTAGTCTTTCATACTTTGTATGCTCTAACTTTTTGTGAGAAACTTACGGCTGTTTTTATGTCACGTCTCATGTATGTTTCCGTGACTTTTTGTATCCTCAGAATCTAACAAAGTGATCACTCGAAGCTTCCCAATTGCTGCACTTCACTCGACTAAAAAGTTGGGCATGATGCGCATCACAACAGTGTTTCCAGCAACTACGTCCGCTCAGCCGAATCCTTACGCGCCGTCACAACGTCGAGGCGGCACTTTGTTCACTGTCAAACGTTCCCGAGCTCCCGGTCCTATATCCAAACGAAAAGGCAGTGCATATCGTGGAATTAGTGCTTCTGGGGGTGCAGTCGAGGTTGGTGGTCGTAAGGGTCTGGTTCGTTTTGACGAGAATTTGGATGTGATTGCACTGCGTGCATTAACACTACAGCTGCTCAAGTTGGGCTTCGATCCGGATGAGGTCGCACCGGATACACGTGATGAATTGCGCAGCCTGTTGAACGAGTTACGTTATCCGAGCACGTTACGGATGAGTTTCAATTCACCCCCATTCGGTTTGTCTCTGACACCGACAATCACTCATCTGAAACCGGAACCGGATCCCCGACTATCGATTTCGCGAACCGGTTCCGTTAGCTCTTATAGGTGAGTTTTTCCCCACTTTTGTTCTTGTTTTTAGTGCTCTACTATGCCATTGTTGCAAGCGTACGTTGAATGTGAATTGATTCCATATGAATAAATTGAATTTGTTTTTAAAATCGGTATAATTTATGCTAATTGAACGAGGAAAAACTCGTTTAACGGTAATTGGCATTTTGTGATAAACAGAGTTACCTAGCCTAGCGTAGATTCGTTTATGAATATTCCCAGCGAAAGCATATGGATACTACCTCGAACAGGATCGAGTATGCTTTTTTTAAGAATTCCGTTCTGGGGTATTTATTGTTATTCTATTACCCCCCCTTGTTCCGGTAGTATTAATCATAATTATGACTACCCTGTGCACACAGTCTTGCTGGCTGCCATGTTAACTGGATTATCGAACAATATGCTAATTGTTCCTCGGCAAAGCATCTGTTTGATGCTGATAGTATCAAGTCAGTTGATATTACCATATTAATAAAGCGTGGTAATCTTCTGTTTATCATCTAGTAGTCGTTGAATATTTCAGTAGGAGAATCACAATCATCTAGGCCGCTGAATAAACATATGACAAGTAATGTGAAAATATGAAACTGGGACGTTTATATCCGGAAATCATCATGCTGACTTCCCAGAGTTGCTCCACCAGCTTATCGTCTTGTTAAAAAATTGAAGTTAATACTTGACACATCAGTTTGCTTCCTATGGACTACATATCTTTCCATGAATTTTATGAAAACGTTGCTCTCCTGTAACCTCGAGTGCTTTGTAGGGTTTTTAGAGGTCACAGAAGATACATGAGACTTAGGGTGTAGCAGAATAGTCGTAAATGGTAATGAACCGGGCGACAAAGAATGGTTTTCTGTCGTCAATGCCCCACAGATTTGGGATTCTAAGGTGATGAATGCTTTCCGCCAATGAACGACGAATATGCTTCTGATCCCTAAAAATCATCGTCAACAACAGTTTCAACATGGTGCAGCCTTGATTTGCATTTCGATATTCAATATTAGCATTCCCTCAATGGAAGTTTTTTAATAGCTGACTCCTTCCGCTGACCCCAAAATCCTCTGGCGAATTCGGATATGACACCTATCTGTCACTGGTTTTGTACAGCCACCGGCTGTTACCCTCAGTAATGGATTCCTATGAGGATAACTTGTCTACACAGCATTTGTAACCGATTGGTTTATTCGCTGATTTTTGGTGGTTGCATTTGATACTCAGTTAGAATAGCCGGACTAATCGATATTCACTCATGCACATGTGACAATATGACTTTCTTACCTTTCATATTGTCAGCTCCTCATTTTGATTCATATGAGCGATTTGTTTTCAAGTAGATGAAATCGCCGGTTTGTGCAGTGTTAGTTGGGTTTATTTCCCCTCATCGGAGTTGACCTTTCACTTGTCCTTTAAATGTGAGAATATCGGTATGTGCAAGCTGCTACAGTATAAAATCATGACCCATGCAGTTTTGCTGGCTTTCCCATACAATCTCATCTGCGATATACGGATTTTTGTGACTCCTTATAAATCTTTATACCACCTAATACTGTGTCCCCATTGAACTCACTGCATATGAAACTATCTCTCGTCGGCGAGTGGGTGTATTCCATTGTTTGGTTCACTCCATCTCACCAAAATGTAACATGACTAAGCGCTGCAGGGAATAACTTTCTGCCAGTATACATCTCCTAATGCTTTTCCAGTGTTTTGTTTTATTCTCACTTGTTGTTTATTCTTTAATTTCACTGTCAAGTGGATGGAGCTTTGAAGTAGCAACTAAATTCGAAGTTCGTCATTAAAGAGATAGTGATAATTATATAGCGCCGACTTAAAAACAACCAGCCCAGCAACGTCTCAGTGAAAATTTACGGAGAACGGATACAAGGGAGTGGACAAAAAACAACAAGAAGGTAGTATTTTGTGTTTCTATCGTATACATTTTTTGTCCTTATTTTTTAAGCCTCAGCCAGAAGGGTGATGGGAAACGCCAACGGTAGCTAACCTCTACGCCAAGTCATAGTCTGACCGCCTTATGCTTCCTTCGGATTTGCGGAGCGCATGCAAAGAGAGTACGAGAGATTAGACAATAGATAGGTATGCGTAACACGTGTCCGCAGAAAATGGAGTAAGCAGATTAATTCATTCAAACGACGACTCTCCGCACCCAACACACAATAACGCATCTCATCCTTCCCCACTCGACGTTCCTACCAGACTTTAATAATGCTCCGGAGACATCGATGGTCGAAAACAGAAAGCCACCGGGCATCCTCAACATGGATAAGCCTGGACTCGCAACCTTAAAGCACACTATGGACTATGACATTGTGCACAGGCACCTGCTATTCTTGTCGAAATACTTTCTACTTTGAAGTTAAAAGCACATGCCGTACCTGGATACCTCAATCGCTATGTAGTCCAGTACGCACTGAATTTCCTATGCATTATCGTTCAGAAAGACGGTATCGTAGGCATGCTCACAGTTAGAAACTCTGTCCCCCGTGGAGTTCCCCTCCATCACGATTTGCCAGATGAAACCTTCCGTGTGCAAGTGCATTAAACGTGTCACCTCCAAAATGTCAAAGGTTCGAATCCCAGATCCATGGGCACTTTGGTGGTAGATAGTAATTCATTATCTCCCTGCTGGTAACCACATCTGACCTATTAGGACTTTAGGTTGGTCTGTGCCACTTCAAGTTTGAGGGCCATGGTTTCTGGTTTCTCGTCTTCATGTTTCGATGGCGCAATCGTCTGTGCGTTATGCTCCTGTCGCTAAATTCATGTGTAATGCATGTAATGAAAAACTGTAGGGTAGCTCTGCTGTATTGCCGTGAAGACGACAAAAGCGTCGAATGCTAGCGATGAACCCTAACCGGACTTGAGGTCTAAAAGTCCAACTTGAGGACCGACAAATTCGTCTCAAGTATTCTATTCCTCAGCAAACATCGTCCAATGCAGACCTATCGATGGTGTTCAGGGCTACTTGAATGTCCATGAACCCAATGATCGTCTGTTTTTCGAAAGCAAAACAGTCCTCTAACAACTGTCTTAGGGTGAGGATGCGATCGACGCGTCCGCGACCGGAGTTAAACCCAGCATGCTCTTCGCGAGTTTGTTCTTCACGAGTGTGAATGAATGACGGGCTCCAGTCGCTCCCACGATATTGGGATTAGGCTAATACTCCTGTGATTAGCTCGGTCACAGAGGTGTGTGTTCCGGTATGAACCAACATGTAATTACATTTTCATTTCACATAGACTGGTTGTTTTTACCCTCAAATTGCAAAGTTTTTCATCGTGTTTAATGCTGTCTCTCGCCAAAATTGCTTTTCCGTTTAACTCCAAGTGCGTTTTGATAATTTCGTTTTTTGATTTTCTGTCGCAATGCCCGAGCATTTCGTCGCATATCATTTCGTTACACAACATTTTCAGCGCGGCTAAGTCACCCCAAATTCCCGTTGTATTTACTCATGAATTCTTTTGTTTCTATTTTTTCAATTGTTCAATCCTCTCGGTCCTCCGCTTTGTTCCTCATAAACACGTTTTGATTCATGGTGAATGATCTCGTTTGGAATCAGACCGACGAAATATGAACGTTGTAACAGTGCGTCTTCTATGCGGTCCACTGTGATCGGAGAACTCCTCCCGGCTCGGCCAGCCACGTCGAGTGTTTCGTATCAAACAAATAACACGTCAGGGATGCGCGTTTCATCCGAAGCACTAATCACCGGAGGTGAGTGTATGTTTATTCGCATGTGTTTAATGCGGTCGTAAATGTAACGATGATGTTCTGGTAGTTCCGTTGCTATAGCATTCATTCCACTCAACATTCGTAATCACCTTGGGACCCCCGCACTCTTCCAATTTTTCCCTGAGCAACAATAAGCTGGCCACATGATATATATGTTATTCTCACTTCAATCGCTCAGCCGATATCAAATTGATTCGCTTGTCCGTTGATTATTATTATTGTGAATTGATAGTTTTTTCTTCCGTTTATTACCTTATTTCATTTTCCGTCGATCCTGTCATCCGCTAGACAGGCATGCGTAAACAGTCACATTGTAACCGAACCGCACATCACGAATTCCATGCGTACAACAATCGCGACCTTAATCCACGCGCACACTTATCACGAAATCACGGACGTTCGTGTAACACGTCCACACCAAAAGACTATCGTTTACCAGCGAGATCCCTCTCGAGGTTCCCCGCCCGGCTAATCACTAGTCGGACTTGGCCGGCCTGGACCAGAGCGTGCGCACTCGTAAATTTGCGTACATCAATACATGCGTACCCACTGGTTGCGTGCGGGCTCCCACATGTCTCTGAACGTGTAAAACAGTCACGACATCACTGGATTATTGCCGGTGCTAACGCTCTTCGAATTTCATTCGTCCTCGTTCTGTGCGCGTATCTGTACGCGCCCGCGATTGCACAACATATCCATGCTGAGATGGTTCAGGATTCAACAAAAAATGCTGTACACTGCACTGCTGGCTTCATTGACGTGCAAGGCTACGGTATACCACGGAGCATGCAACACGAATTTTACTTGATGCTTCATGAGAGTGCCACATAATTTCCATACTAGAAAACTTTTCCAATTTAAAGTATCGTTGGGATACAGTGCTTTCACCACTGGCACTACTTCCATGTCGCGTATCACAAGCCGTCTCATCTACAGGGTATTGAAGTTTGTGATACAAAACAGCCATATTTCGATTCAGTAATATATGTTAGCACCACAGACTGCGACCATAATGTACGATTTTAATGCAGTACATGTACGATTTTATATTAGAGAACTAGGCTGTACGACTATATCGTAATTTAAGGCAACCATACATTCGTAACACATTCGACGGTGACAACCGGTTGTCATCCCAAATGTTTTTCTCCATTTCTGACTTTTGAATTTTTCCCTCAATTTTATTGAATGCTGCGAGGTTGCGACTGAAATCACAACACGTCAGTGCAAGGTTAATGATTGCAAAACTGAGCTGAAACTTTACTTCTGGAGAATGAGGAGTCTACATCGGTCGCAGTCAATTCTAGCTACCTGTACATTGACTGTCCGTGTATTCTAACCAGTTGCATCAGTAAAATTTCTCGGTCTTCGCTGCTGGTGTGTATTTCTCAGAGAATAATTATCAGTTTTTAGACCTACGATATGTGGCAAGTTATACGCTTCTAGTGGCAGTCTCCGCGAAATTTCAGACTGCCTTGAATACCCTAATTTATGAACTGTAAAACACTCTTTCTGAACCACTGACGTTCGAAAGTGAAGTTTTGGTTCTTGTTCATCAAGCCTGATGAATTACAACTTCTGTGATCCTTCAATACCACATTTTCCACGGTCTTGATTCCTGGTCAGCTGTCATGGTGTGGCATGCAGTCGCGGCTTCGGAAATAATGCCATCTCGATTTCGTTCATGGCACGTGGTTTTTAACACGTCTTGCTAAATGCCAAACTGACGAGCTGTGTTGGGCAGACGTGCTTGCGTGCTTCCTGGGCCAACCCCAGACTATCACTGCAATATGGAAATTGACAGGAATTTCACTGTCAAATTCATTTACTGTGCTTCGTTTTAAACGAAACCAAGTCTAGTCAATGATTTTCATTTCGAGAGACAAATATTCAGGTGCTGCGTTGTCACATTGTTTGAATTTTATTCGGGGATTTTACTGTATTGCATTATGAAGGCTTTTGCATACACTGATGCGAAAAAAGGACGATACAGTCATCATCTCATCAAAAACTGGGAATAAAATTCCTCAAATGAAAATTTATGTATATATGTGTGCATATACTGCACAAATCCGTCTGTAGATCTAGTGCCATTGAAACCCTGCTGAAAAAGAAAATGGAAATAGGGATATTCGCATAAGGTTTGCCACACATGTCAGCTCTTCCAGAGTGCCCCTTTCCACTGCCGATTGTCCATCGAATCCATGGTTTTTCTGTGGGCATTTTGCTACTCGGCTGAGAAAAAGTCAGATGAGACGCGGTCTCCGTTCGTCGGGATTCGAACTACGGGACAATGGAATATCTGGATATTTACTTGGCAGGGCATGGAATGGAAAATGGATCGTGTCGATCGATGTTTGGATCGAACATCGGGAAATGAATGATTTGTATCAGAAAGTATATTTTGCCCAGTTGCTCCCGTGCAAGAACAAGGTTTGGCTTTGAGCGAATCCAGTCCTGCAGTAGTATTTTATACTTCGAAGGTACAAAACACAACAAGCACATCCACATTGTCGTTTAGAAGATCGAGAGAAACTTGCAACTCACTTGAATCATTAATCACTAGCACAGCATCATTCGCATATTCAAGGTCAGGCAGATTCCTGTCTGAGCAAATATCAGTACCAATATCCTTACACGAGGATAGGGCTATCTCCTTAGCAATCCTAATAACAAGGTTCAGAAGGAAAGGTGAAAGGGGCAATTTTGAGGAACACCACTTTTCTTAGTTAACTCGGGTGCGGTATCATGAGCGCGAGCTCAGCTTCGGTTGTTAGTGTGCAGATAATGGATGAGTGAAATGAATTTCTCTGTCACCCTCCAGTGAGAGGCAGTGTTAAAAACTGCATCATCGACTCAGTTGAACCTCACTTTCCAATGAAAAAGACAGAAACTGTGGGTGTACGGAACGTGTGCCTATGCTCTAGGATCTGTCGCAAAGTGAAAATTATGTCACTGCAACTCCGACCTGGATGGAAACCGGCCTGATTCCCACCCATACACCTTTCGTGAATACTAGATGTTCAGCGAGGGGTTATGCCTACGAACAGTTTGGATTTGGTGCTTACTAAACTACTTCCCTATGGCTTTCACACGAAGATCTATCCACCTCTCCTGTAAATCGGCACAATCACCGCCTCACACCAGTCTTTAGGAATCTGTTCCTCTGTCGAGATTGATCCTAGGAGTTTTGTTGACTCCGGTGTTAACATTTGGGCACCATCCTTGGAAAACGATGGTGACAGTTTGTTTGGTCCAGCTTTCTTATACTTTTTAGGAAAAACTATTTATCTCATCTCCACTTCCGATGGAGAGCTGCTGTCCATCTCCATTGGTTTACTTGCAGGCATGTGTATGACGCAATGTGGCTGTGGGCCAAATAAAATGTGCCCGAAAGTGTTCTGCCCAATGCACCACTCAGCATCCAAAGAAAGTGAATCAGTGTGCAGTGGGATTGTTTAATCACCGCGCTTACGCTCGGCTTCCGTGGATCAGTGTTCCTGATCAGTCGGTAAACGTAGCAATTACTTCCGATAGGCGCAGCTTTTTCCATTTCTCTACCAACTACCAACCCAGATCAACCCCCGACCGAGAGGGCCAAGGAACTACTTCGTGGGCTTCTACCCATTAACCCTTCAGGCAGGATTGCATCTCCGGTTTGAGTTGGGCTCGTTGGGTCATGCGGGCATACAAAACCGTCACATCACGTCAAGGAGTAGACATTTGTATCATAGTATAATTTCTGCAAGAAATCGAACCGTATTTGACCCATTGTACTGACTTCGTCCTTAAAATTAATGCATTCTTCTTTTCAAAGTGTCCCAAACCTTTATTGTTAGAACCTGAGTTTATCCGCCTTGTGTCCCAATTTTTTCTCTCATAACTTGAACCTCTGCATCAGCAGTTCAGTAAATAGAAGCTAGACAATGAACCCGTCGACAAACAGCATCTGTTTCTGAACGAGGCTGCACACAAAATTCCAGCTAAAAAGCCGTGTCTAACCTTATGTCAATGAAAACACTTGATTGGCATGTTGTGAATTCTTGCATCTTGTGTTGAGTTAAGAAATTAATCACGCTTTGTGGGCTGCCTGTAGCTCACAAAACTGATATCTCTCAGTCCGGTTCTTGCTATTCCTTCCAATTTTCCTTTGCTCAACTGACTACATGAGGCAGACAGTCGAATCTGCCAATTTTCGTTGCACCAGCAAAGACAGTTTCGGGAAAGGACTGTCAGATCTCATATGATTGAGAAGAAGAATCTTCACAGGTATTTTGATCATATTTCTATGTACACTGAATGCCACACTGTCTAGTGGACCAGACCCTAGTGTCAAAGATACCGCTACAGGTTCTGACAATAAATCTTTTGTGGGTAACGGCTAAGCGTCATTCAGCTACGAACTTCCGTTCATACGTAACCACCAAGAACAAATGTTGGGTTCATGTTTTCACCAGCAGTGACTTCTCAGAGAGCCTTCCAGCTTTTAAGTACATGCTGCTTACCCCTTGCAGTTAATTTTCCCGATCATATTTGGTAGTTGGTTGGTATGTAAAACTTTCGCCAGACTAACAGCTGTTTTTTCACCTTTACGAATACACTTCACCATCCTCTAGCTCCTTCTCTCTATTTGTTTATGTCGGTCTATCGTTCTGAAGTGCCGAACTGCTTTCGTGCAACTTTAGCCTATATCCTGTCATTTATCCGTATGCATATTTTTCCGTTTGGCCTTAGGAGCGATTCGTTCAATTGTTTTTTAACGGTAAAGAAGAAATTAGAATTGATGGTGCTAAAACTAAACTTTGAAAAAGCATTGGGGCGATTGCCTGCTGTTGGCGATTTCTGCTGTGCGATAGATACCAGCTACTCTATTTGGCAAAGTGAAACAGATATTTCCTTTCTGCTTGCGCTACCTAATTCAGTGTACACTCACGACCTGTTATCTCCCTCCCTCTGTCTCGGGAAGTATAGCGTGGTGTTAGGGTCAGATCACCAAAGGCTATAGTTGTTCTTGTCCTGGACAGTAGGGTGCTCTCTGCGGACTACTTTTTCTCGCACAATTTTCCAGTGAACGCTCCGTCTACAGTCCAGCTTAATGTGCAACCGGTTTTATACGCAATACTGGGTTCTGCATTTATTCTATATTAATCAGTAAAAAACGGTGGTTTCGCTTCTTTTATTGCCCCAGCTGTTGGCTGTTGGGAAGATTTTCAACTGTTTCGACAGTGGTTATTTTCTCTTTCCTCGTCTCAAAACCATCAACTGTTCATGATACATATTTTGATTTGATTAACAGCGGATTAGTTGTTACAGGGAATAACTCACCACAGACTATCTGTACTTTTGGTGTCCGATTCTTGTCGACTTAAACGAAATGAAAATCGGTTGATGGAACAAATGCTACAACTGCCTTCGTCTACAGTCTGTTGAGATTCCTATTTTCATATCCCGATCAAGATTAAAACCATATCTCATGCTCAAAGCGGTAGCAGTGTGCTAAATGGTATATTGAACATTATTCTCTGACTTTCCATTCTTTATTTCTAATTGTTTAGTTACCCTGATTTGTCTGTTCTTCAGATCATTCGGTCTCCTTGGTGATCAGCTTTTTTGGATTGGCTCCACGGAATAGATTTTACTATTACCTAAAACCGTTTTGTAGTTTAGGTTCCGCAGAACGAGATTCCTGTATTGCAGTTGGAGCATATTACGCCCATTATGTCCACTGCTTGTTCCTAATCTGCCGTGCTTTTAAGCGATAACCATTTTGGTCCTGTTACCCAACTTGTCACACTACGTTTATTTGTTATCTGATTCCAACTACTGCTTTTTGTCTGTTTACTGCCGTAGGCTATTCACATCCTCCTTCGCTCGCGCGTCCACTTGTAAAATATTTGATTATTTTTCACCTGTTTGCTTGTGTCCATTATTTATTGATTTCCACGTCTACCTCATCTATATGTCTCACCACTCTTCTCTTGCATATTCTAATTAGCTGGTCGTATTCTTTATCCGTTGAATCCTTTCGAAGTCTTATGAGTGCGTGATGAATATCATTCCCATACAGCTCGATTAACTATTACCTCACTGAGGATGAACTTTATCAGCCATCTGAGGTGATCACTTGCACTCAGTGTTTTCAGTCTGGGAGCATGGATTGGGCAGTGTCCACCCTCTTTTTATGGCTTGGTTTGGATGACGTTAATTTTTGTTTACTGATGGTGTTTCACTTCCCGTGCGGACTCACCTCTTTGTCTTTTACGAGTTTCCCTAATTTAGTCCAGTATTTTGTGGGACGTGCCAACAGTAGTGCATCGTTAAACAAACTTGTTCCGGTCCTTCCGGAGTTGGACAACCGTGAGCTAATTCATTCTTGAAAAAATATGCGATGTCATCATTCAGCACATCCCTTCGCTTTTTGTTCATTCCCACCAGGCCGTTATTCGAGTGATGCAGCGACGGCCATTGCAGTTGTGCTTAGCAGTTGTGTTGTCAGTCGAATCGATCCTCGACTGGCAAAATTGATAATCAATTCTCCTGGCTATTTGGACATGGCTCGTTTCGGTCTCGGATCAACTCCATCGTCCACCTCATCCACAATGAACACCAGACCGGGTTCATCTGGCTATCAAAGCGGTGTTGCCGGAGCCATTGGATTGTCATCCAACACGCATTTATCTGTACTCATGCACTCCAATCTGGCCTACTCGAGTGGAGCTAGAATAGTTGCTTATAATGCTCGTTACGAGCTGGTCAAGTCATACCCCACTCTTTTGGTGATCCCAGCGGTAAGATTTATGCGGGTTTCCACTCTGTATTCGAATACGATTATTTATTTTCGGCCAGTTTTCCTCCTTTATTTATTTTGGACTTTGTTTGTATCCATGATTTTTTTTTCATCAAACCTTGGTCGAAACTAGCATTTTTTGACCGCGACCCACTTTATCGTTAGTCTAAACGCAAAACCGGCTATGCCACTCATCATGGAACAGACTGATCGGAATATGTCGGAGAATTCTTAGGTCTTTTACGAAAGTTGAATTCGAATAGTTTGGTGGATGAATGAAGTGTTGCGGTCGTATGCTGTGCAGCTTGCTGTCCTAATGTTATCAAGCGTCTCACCAAAAGTTGATTGGAGAATATTTAAACAACGTCTGTCTAGTCAAATCGTTTTACGCACCTTCCATAACTGCAGTATTTCAATGTTCTAGAAGCGTCAAGTAGATAATGTTAATGAGAAGGCGTTGATTTTTGAGTTTACTGAATACTTCTTCTAAACGGTTAGAATGAACTACACGATAGGAGAAGGCGAATTTGGCGATTGTCCTTGCACTTCCAGTTTCTTCCGATAAACCGTTGCATTTGGAACACTGGAAAATCTGGTTGCTCTTAGCTGGAAAAAAATTTGTTAAATTATTTCATGTAATCTTTGTGTAGGATGCTTATTTGAAGATATCGACGATAGATGGAAATGCTGTTTTCTTATTTGATCTTTTGTTGGATGGAAGGCTTCTAACTTGTTTTCAGCTTGTTTTTGAACACCCATATTTGTGGCAACATTATGTGTTGTATCTGGTTTCTTCTGTGTACTATCCCAGAATTCCATCATCGGATATCTAGTCCATCGGCATATTCCTCTCGTTTAGCTTTGAAATTTTCCGAGATTCGTTCACCAGGCCGAGTGTCCAGTTTTTTATCCAAAAATGACATTCATCCAGCAATCCATTAGTAGATAACTTGCTAAACTATGCGCCAGAGAAATTCTTCCCCATCCTCTCTTCTGACTGACTCAGTGTACTTGCCAGGTTTTCGTCGACACCACTGTGTAAATGTATACTAAATTCGTCATTGACCTTTATCTTTTAAGATCCAGGTTTGAAAATTATTCCACAAACGGTAGCTGTCATAGCTCGGCATATTTGGTCTTAATGCCGAGATTTTTGGCAACGTTTTTCAAATCGTCACCCACGTATTCGCATTTAGTTATGTTTGCCGATATTTCGCACTGATAAAACGATAGGGTCATGTGTTTATATCTGCGTTGCGGCTGTTCCCATTACTAGGCATATGAAAAGGCATCAGAGTTGACGAATGTTACTGCAACCTGTCCCGGTGTTTTTATATCATGTTAACAATCCTAACTGACAGAACCCGGAATGCTCCACTTCTGTAAATAAATAACTTCAGCATCACATAAACGTCACACTATTTTGCAAGCGCTGATACAGATCGAAACGAGATAAAATGATGAAATAAGAGTTTGCTGCATCTTATCCATAATTAAAGGGAACTCGGGTGTGAATACACCGGGAGTTAGGAGTAATTAACAGACGTACGATAACCTCAAGACACTTCAGTGCTTCTCAGTTTGACTCCACTTCACTTTCTCGCTTCCTTACTATGATTTTCAACATCAATCTTTGGTCTGGTAATATTTCGACGAATTTTGATCCGAGTGACTGGATAGATTGTCTGTCACACCCGATAGGTCAGAGGTTCGAACCCCAGATCCGCCAATTGCGTTGGTGGTAAATGACCACCCGCTGTCCCCAGGATGGTTATCGCACTTGATCTTCTGGAACCGTATGGACTTCTCTATCCCTTCAGGTTCCAGGGTCATTATTTTTGGCTCCCCCTCTTCTGTATTTAGTGGGCTCCAATAGCCACGAGGTGCCTCCTCCACTGCGCTGACGCGTCAGCCATGTCAAAAACAAGGTTAAAGTTTGTGTATCGAGGCTGAAAAACTATAGTTTGAGGTTAACTTCTTGTGTCAAGTGGCTGAAGAATTGGTAATCAGAGCTGAAGGATTTTGGGTTTTCACCACAGAACCCTAGCAGAAACTGTAATAATTGCTATACAAGGTGTCCATACCTATTTGTTGGGACGTGGTGGCTGTTGTTGTTGATAACACTTCCGTTCCATGCTGTTATCTTTGTACCTCTTTTTCTTCGTCTATTCATGTTCCTAGGTTTGCTCCATCAAAGGTAAAGAAAATTAAATTTTTGTGTTTCTACGTAGATTGGGTTGAACGGTGCTGGTTCACTTATCTGTCTGTGCCATCAATTGGATCGTGTTAAATTTGCCAGCTGTTTTATAGCTGCTAACGGACCGTTTGCAGATCAGTAGCATCACTACGGTTGCTTCTCACTCAACACGTTTTCTCCCAGCAAATAGACTGGCGAGTCTTCTGCGACCATGCAAAGGACATGGCCTATTCAACCAGTCAAGCCTGTACCGCAGGTGAATTTTCATTAGTATGCCTACTGGTAATTTTGAGAGTAGCCAGATACAGAATGTCAACGTCTGACGTCAATTACAATGATTGTGGTGCCACTCAGACGTTCTCGTGTACACCCAATGGTACGTGTCCAAACAGATGCGCGCATTTTCCATCGCCTTCATTAGGTAGAACTGCCCTTTGTGTAACTTAACCAACCGTAAAGCGACAATGAGCTGAACAGGACAATGTTATCCATCCTGCGTGTTCAGGATTACTGCACCACTGTCTTCCGGTAGTCCTGAACATGTGCTCAGCAGTTAGTGCCCAAATCACATTATCTTTTCTCTTCCTTTGGTGCTTATTTCATTAATAAAGGAAGTAAAAGATAAAAAAATACTTAATTGTGAATGATATGATGTTGATAACACAGTGTTGTTGGTAGATGTGATGTGCCAACGTTTCGACTACCGTGGGTAGTCTTTCTCAAGGCAAGTTTTGATTGTAAAACTTGCAACGGTAGTCGAAACGTTGGCACATTACATCTACCAAAAACGCTGTGTTATTAACATTATATCATTCACAATTAAGACCAATACATGGCGCGTCGATTTTTCGACACACTCCTTACATCATTTGGTCCTGATATTTACAAAAAATGCTTCTGCATATCCATGGAAGAACGCAATTATTTCTCCTTTCAGGAAACAGGGAAACCCCTCCGACTCGAACAAATGTCACTCATCACCTCTGCTTTTGTGCTTTCGGACATTTTCCAACCGTTATCTCCGCCCATTTGCGTCCGTTTCTTGAGCGTGAAGATCTGAACGATCATCAAATGTATTCGTTCTCGGTCGTTCTAAGGGTGGTGTACTAACTGTCATCCGATCCTCGTTGTCGGCTGCACCCAGTAATCACGGAGAATATCATTTGGTTTCGCCGGACGTTTGTAGGATCTTGTACTGAGTTTTTAACGAAATTCTGTTGTCGAAATCGTTTTCATTTGCGCTCCACCCGGCTCTCATATCTTGGGTGTCATGTTTCCTCAGCAAGCGAATCATCTCTGTTCGAGTCGTTGAGGTTTCATCTCAGCCGCTCTTTCTAAACACTGGTGTCCCCTAAGGTCCCACACTTGCGCCCACCTTTTTTCTCCGATTTATTGACGCTCTTACATTGACCTCCAATCCACTTCACTACTTTTTTGATGGTCGCTTTCTCTATTGTTTTCCTTCTTGCACTATCAATCCTCATGCCACTACCAACATTAATCAGGATCGTGTTTATTTTCGGTGTATCACCTGGTCATGATCTCGCACTAATCTCTACCCGGGGCTCTACGAACCATGTCTGCTTTAGTTCTTCCGTTTTGTTCATCTCTCCTTTATTCTCCCCAGTTAAACTTTCATTCGACTTCTCATTTGACCGAGTCTTTTTCGTTACTGTACTTATTCATAAATCCTTCTGTATCGTTCTTTATTGCTCTCAACACTTGCTACCTTGCCGCGCTCAAGGTTGATTTTCTATTCCATGTCAGACCCTTTTTGCAACCGCCCACTTTCTTTTGAACAAAGTTCAAATCGGCTCCGCGCTTGAATACTGAATTCATGTGTGGGGAGAGAGTTTCGTGTACCCCTCTCTTTTCTTGTTCGGATTCGACGAAAAATCCATTTGATCATTGATTTCCAATTTGCAGTCACTTGCCCATGGCCGAGAAGTTATTGCACTACCTCTTTTCCAATGTTATTAGTTTGGTTTGTTTTTAAGAACTCACCTCGCCAGTTTCTTCCCACGAGTTCTTGTTCCTCTCGTATCTAGTCGACCATTCCCCTTATCAGATCTTCACCCCTAGGTGATGATCTTATCCATTTCGGTCTCCCTTTATTCCCCGGGCTGTAAGTCTCTGGAACACTTTTCCTGCTTCTGTTTTTAACAGCTAGATCGACAGACCGAACCCTACCCGAATGTTCTGCATACACATCCCCTCTTACAATGTGTTATTTGACTATGGAGTTTGCCCGTTCTACTGTAAATCACTTTGTATAATAAACGAAACTAGCTTGATGGAGCTCAGCTGACATTATTCTTAGAGGATACGCCCTCTACCTGATCAACCCAGCAACGTTTGTAAGCAAAAGGGCTTGCAGGACAACAGAAACTCTTTGTGTTGACAAATGTGATACACTTATCTTCATATCTGTCTATGGCATCGTCTTGATGGTAGTTAAATCTGGAAAGACCAAACCTATAGTTGTTCAGGAGCATTAAAGACGCACATCTAGGAGCTGAAATTATAATGAATTTATCAGTTTACTATTTGAGGAATTTACGTGGGTAAAGATTCTGATCATATGCCAAATGGATACGTTTTCGTGTTCGTTCCGATGAAACTGAAACCCTTTTGTTCCGTATCGGTATTTCACATTTTTTACTCTATACAGTCCGGCTATACTGTTGTCATGTTCTGAATCTCACATGCTTTACTTTCCCTTTCACTTCTGTATTTTTTATGCCTATTGGCTTCTGGTTGGCACGCGTGTGTGTGTACCCACATCCATCTGTCTCGAATTCGCGATTCTTGTCATTCCTCCACGGGCTGTCTAGTCGATCACTCAGACTTGTCTGAATAAACTAGCTCGATCCTACCGGCAAGGTCGTTTCCCCGTGGTCACGTGGCAGCATCCCCGAAACGGTGCTTATTTGTTTCGTGGAAGCGGCTTCCATTCGAAATCCATTTTAGGCGCGCTCAAGCACGTCGGTTCCAGCGGCCCTTCAGCTAATCCTGCTTTGGATAAAGATGGTAAGCGCAGAACTCCTGGTTTTCCCATTTCATTTTTACTATTGTCTGCGGTGTTGTACCTTGGTATACGGTCCAGTTGCGTTATTCAACGCGCCACACTCGAAGTTTACTTGTACTGTGGTCACGTTCCTCAGCACCATTACTTCAAAGATCGTTACTTGTTCTCCTTTTTCCCTCTGTTCAATTACAAGTATGTGTTCGCTTGATTTGATCATGTCCCCCTTAGACCAGTTTATGAAACCTTCATATGGGGTTGGCCTCCAGTTACACATCACAATTGCTACAGGGCATTTGTGCACATCGTTTCACAATATATACCTTTATATGTGATAACCGGTTAGAGAAAGTTCTTCCTCCTAGCTCAGGTTCAACAGGATGGTGTTGGTTTGTTCGCTGAGCTTGGCAATTTCATCACTAGGCGAAGTGACATTAGCAATGCTAATATCTTGGGACGAGCGTCTGCTTCTATTCGTCAGCCTAAATGGATCACCTAATCACTAGTCTGTATTGATTGGTTTCTCTGGGTAAAATGGTAGGGTAGAAATGCTGCCCAGTTGCTTTGTCCACCTTCCTCTACTGTTGACATGTTGTGGGATGAATCACAGCTGGTTTCAACAAGCTTGTGCTGATTGGCCCGTTGCTCGGATCGATAAGGATATGTGTTCCAGATCGACGTGTCTGTTTAGCGATCTTTTCCAGGAGTACCAAGCTTCGATAAATTCCCCCGAATGCTTTATTCTATCCTGGGCGACGACCCTCACGTTTTTCGGGTTGAACTTGTGACCTTCCCGGTCTTCGTGATCTGAAATTAGGGAGAGTAGATCGTACTTTTTGTTGCAAATGGGTGCTCAATGATCCGTGTCCCGAGTTTTTTCCCGTTTATTTCTGGTTTTCCCCGTGTACTGTTTTTCCCTGTCTTTGCAGTAGCTTTGATCGACAATGTTAGTTCGATTCTTGTCAGCTGTCAGTTCCTTGGCCGTCGATGGGATCTTTCGTGAGGTTGCTGTTGTGGGCCACTTTGATTTCATGGGGGTCACTTTTGTAATTAGTCAGAAAGAATTGTTCTTCGTTCGCAACTTGGTGCCGGGTTTTTGAATTTTTTTCACCACCATGCTGGAATCCAGCTGATGGGTAGGAACCAGGATCACTGTGTCTAATACCTATTGTCTAACCACTATCCCTCAATGGTCGTTTGAAATTCCTGCATTTTTAAACTGCTACTCTGTTCGCAAACGACAATTTCCAGCTTCGTGTTAACTCACTTTCCTCTTTGTTTTTTTAACATCCTGTTTCCGATGGTTCTTTATCAGGAAGCGAAGAGTCCGGTGAACAAGCTGTTTCTCACACCAGTTCATCCAAGGAGCATGCGCGCTATCTGCTCGCTCTAGTCGATATGTCTTTTGGAGCGATGAGTGCAGCGGGATTTTCCAATGCCGGTCAACCAAGCAGCACGGGCTCGGACAGTGTGTATGAAGAACGTGATCATAATATGCCCGTCTCAGTAAACACGTCCACCACTATGGTTTCAGCGGAGATGGAACCTGATGGACAACAACATCGCCGTTCGAACTACGCCTTGTCAGTCTCAAATGCCTTTCAGTTTAGTGGAGGCAAAACGCGTTGTACGTTTTCTGCATCCCTATTGTTTCCCTCTCTCGTTTCTTTTGTTTCATACTAGTGAGTTAGAGTTTTATTCCCATAAACTTATGAAGTCGATACTGAATTTGCAGCTGCTTACTCTCCAGTTAGTACATTTCGGTTGCTGCCACTGGCTTCCCTTTTGTTATGTAGCCATGTTCACGTTTCTCATGATGGTTCTTATTTAATAATAATTCGATATCATACGCAGATGCGCTTAATGCTCGGTAGAAACGTTCGGTGTTACACTGCACTTGAATGAAGTGATTCCCTTTCATTATTCAATGCAAAAATTATTGTAGTGTTCGGCTCATCCACTAACCCTGCCGAGAATAAATGTCGTTCGGAAACGAAATCAAGCGAATTAAAAACAATAAAGGGTATAAAGAAAGGCTAGGAAAAAATGGATTTAGACTGAAGCACTCAGGCGTACCCTTTGATCCGTTCGGTTTTTTAGTGTATATCTTTTGTGGATTAAGAAAGGCTGATGCCTTGAACTCAAAATCACCAGTCGGTTTTCATATTCTCTTGACTTTCTTTATTTACCAAAACATCCATCATATCTCCGTGTAGACGATTAGCTTATTCTGCATTGTCTGTGTATTTCTGATCTTTGAACCTAACGGCACGGAGGGGATGGAACGAATCTCACTGTGCGTCACCTTCCACAATGGATTTTTTAGCTTGTCACTGAACTTTGTTTTTGTCCTTTCTATAACCCACCAAAATCTCCCTAATTGCTTTGATTGTAAAGCACTGTATGAATAAAAACAATTTCAATTATTTCTCTCTCCCACATTTCTGTTTCCCCCCGCACGTACTCGGTTATGTTCGCATGGACTTGCGAATCTACATAAATGGTTACATAATCCGGTTTGTTCTTTCACTCTTCATCTGGGTGTCATGGCATTCCGGTCGGTTACTTGCTCATCGTCTAACATCGTATGGGTGCTCGCGATCTTTTGTCATTCTTTTTGTCTGTCTCACTCGTTCACCGATAAATGTAACCTGAACGTGAATTGTCTCCGTACTGCGCGTCATCGTTGCAGATGAACCCTCACCACGGCGATATTTCTCAAGCATTCCCATGAGGTCTTGTCCCGCGTTGGACTCTTTCACATCATCTAATGTGATGCTCAGTTTGCCATCAACCAGGAATCGACGCAGCCGATCACGTGGAGGTGAGATAATAGGGTGGGTCTTAAAATCAGGAGTGTCCCAACTAACGGTTGCCACGTTATACCAACTGTCTTGTCAATTTTTCGCTTCTACTTGCGAGCTAAATTCGGGTTCCGAATCAACTTCACATGTTGCACCTCTAACCGGCGTAACGACCGCCGTAACCTCCACCCCAGTCTTCTATATATCACTTAATTTTGGCTTAGTATGTGACAGTTTGATGTAGGAGCTCTGCGCCAAAACTAATCAACTTCATTAATGAAGACCTGACATTTTATTCCATTTCGGCTACCTAATGACATTCATTCTTGGGATGCCTTGAAACTATCACAAGGAATGCAGAGATACGGAATAATCAGAATTAGCTGTCTCGTTTACCGATGGCCTTTTATCTCCGAACTAATTGGGCGTTGGTCTGAGAACTAACTTATGGGGCTTGTGATTCATCCTGTGCGATAACAGGTCGTGTAAAGTACCCACCGATGGTAAAGGACTCAGTGCAGGTATTTGACTTCAGTCGATCTTTCAAGAGGGCAGTTTCAGACGCACCGTGGTAACGTTTTTAATGATTTATACGTCATTGTATGGAGTTCTGCTGAAGTTGAATATCTGAATTGTACAGTTCTGGCTCATGGACTTACTTCTAGCTGGGTGAACTCGTGTTTAACTCGTGCACATTTGCGGTCATTCAGTTGGGACACGGGTTATTAGTGTGAGCTTGAAGTTCAGATTAAAGTTAATGTCATTAAATTAACACTTTAACGTTTTATTATCACTATATTTTGGGTAAACTACGGTATACTCAATTTCAGCCCTATCCAGGTCTACACAATTTCGGCGGACCTGATTCATGTTGAAGAGTATGTGATTTTGTGGTGGTTTTCGGCTCTATAGATTAAGCGTTGATTTGTAGTTCAGTGCATTTTTGATCAGGGGACACCATGCGGTAGTAAATAGATGAAAATATGAGGACCGATATCCGGCGCATAAAGTTTTCAGATGAGGATGGTGAACTGTGCGAGGGGGGTGAGAAACTATGGGAAAAACCTAAGTAATGTCGGGAAAACACGCAGAAAAGGCTATGAGAAGCAGACCTGAATGAACCTCAGGGTTTTTATCATTTACCCAAGCTCAAGTGTAGCATTTGGAGAGATATTTTGACTCTCGTAGTCTACCTTTGTCATCAAATGCAACCACCGATCTCTGTTCTGACACACTGAATGATGTTCCATCATCATCATTATCATCATCGTCATCGTTCAACTTTAAGCAGCAGGGCAAGCTGCACTGATCGCTGCCTTTTCCGCAGAGTTCCACGTGGCTATAGGAAGAATGAATATGCAAGAAGAATAAAGAGTGAATCTACACAGGCGGGAAGAGATAAAAATGCTGCAGTAGCCAACACACGGTAGTCTTACAATAAAAACGTACTTATTCATTCATTCTGATTCGATAGAAGATGACAACACGATCGCCATTGACTACGGTTCCTTGCTATATCCTTCAGTCTCCAGCCAGCTAGTTGACGGGTCTTTCGACGACGTCAGACACCTATTTTACCTAAGTTCGCTGTGCATTTTCTCATTCAATGTCGCCACGCCATCTGCCGCCCTCCACATAGCTTCCCCCACTTCGTGGGAGGAACGCAAAATAGAGCACGTTATGATAGACGAGTCTTCGTCATACGCGACACGCGACCCTTAATACCTGATGACCATCAAGTCTATCAGCCACATTCGATGACTAGTATCCTGTCTCACATGTTGGGTCAGACCATGTAAAAGCAGCCATTGTAGGACTGTCTCTCCTGGAGTCCCCCTCGAGGCACTTCCGTTCTCCCAGTTGATATCCGGAAAGTTGAATTCCCCTAATACCATAAAGCAGACCCAACAATTCGATGTCCTCCTCAGTACTCGTAGTTAGGGTTCGGTATACACACGCAATACATACCATTTTATTTGACAACCTGACGTGCACCAACCAACGTAATCTACTAAGCTTCAAACGCTGAAATAAGGTGTTTTAAGAATCGACGTCCAATGGTAGATTTCTGCTCGTTGCTCACGTAATCTTTCCATCGAATTCTAGAGGAATTACGTAGACATCAGCGGCGCACATCTACGGCAGAGTACACAAGACCTTTCAACTTCAGTGGTTGACATTCGCGATCACAAAGTTCTCATTTAGTTCTGCACAAATGCATGTGATTAAATTAGCGATCTAGTAGAAGTCCAGCAACGTGATTGTCGACTGTGAGCGATTAAAGATCTTTCTTTATCGTGATATCATGATGTCTGGTGGGACAATAAGACACATTCCCTTGGAGGCGATTTGCTCATACATGCACCAACCTCTCTGTGATCACCTGGATATGCATAGATCAGTTAAGGCTCGTTTCGTGGGACTTGAATTTGCTCCATTTTTACCCCAGGTACCGAAATCGTTTTTACCTTACGCGTTTTTCGTGTCTACTTATACCCTGTACAGAGTAACTGCACATATCATCATAAGGAGGAATGTGATATGGGTGTTTCGAATACTGGTACGCATGTTTCTATTGCTTGTGGGCAGACGACTATTTTGGATCCTTCAGCTAGAGATGACTTAATTTATTACAATTCGTGTCCCATGTGTGTGTGTGTGTGTGATTGTATGTTTTGTGCATGCTCTGATCCATGAATCGGTTTTGGGCTTCCCTTTTGTACGTGTGCTTGTGTTTGTGAACTATCATGTGGCACGTACTTACGGTGGATCTTTGAAAAAAACAGTTACAGTTTCATGTGGGAAACAGTTCGGATCGGCTAACCAGTGGAGGCGGATGAAAATAAACAATCTAGTCTGACAGTCATTCCAAACTAATAAACACATTCTCGATATTGGCAGAATTCGTGTTCCAGTATGGCTTACATGCTGTTAGTGTGTTATGACTCGACTCCAACAGAACTGTCTCGACGAGTTCCTAAGTACTTACTCCGTGTATAGCATGAGATAATATTAGGCATATTTCCTAAGGGAAGTAGACGCTCCTGGAACGACAGCATGGGGAAATTTTCTCGTTTATTGTTTGGAATTCAATTATAGTATAGTTTCATTTCAGGTCCGCTCAAGCTTTCTGTCGGTTAATGTAAAGCAATGATTTGATTGTTAAAATGAAACAGGCAAGTAAACACAGGCTGGTCACCAGCATCGTTAGAGTGCCGTTTTGTTTTGAAGTCTTCTCAAAATTGAGGGTGGGTTTATGTTTACCTCTAATCTGAGTGTCTAAAATGATTAAACGACAGGCCCTGTTACGCAGTTTTCTTACCGAAATGTCTAGTAGAAAATTTTTAATCTCTTTTCTGCTCCGCCGATGCCGATTTTTTGAAATCTCCGAAATTTATCGCTGGATCCATCGCTGTTTACATCATCATCATCATTCACTTCGATTCGGAATTCCTGCAAATGTATCCGAGAAATAAACTTCACTGGCCGGTTGCGGTTCGCTGCCTATTGGTGCTTCATGCACGTCATGGGTCGCACCGTTTTTCGTAGCTGCTCTCATGCATGCGTATGGGGAGAAAAGTGCCTCGTTGAGTATGAAAAGGTAACATAGGATACCGTCATGATAATAATTCAGTGCGCGCCGCTCGTCGGTCGATTTGTTGATCGCCGAGACGCTAACGCTTGCTGGATTGACTTGCCTCATTCCACAGCAGCATCTGCACGCCAATAAATGTGCGTCATTTTGCGCACTGTTCACAGGAGTGCTTTCCACGTCGCAACCATGCCTTCCATAGCATCTATACAAGGAATGCGACCCATGACGCAAATGACACCTATTCGAACGTCCAACCAGTGGAGTCACACTTCCCAATAGTTATGTTGGCGGTACGAAGTGATCTGAAAATGGGAATACTTTTTTCTGCTCAACTCATCCGAAATTCGTATGCAAGTAACGCACCTGCTCCTTTAATCATACTTCATCGAGTGGCCGGTTCTTTTTTGATTTGTTCCTCATCTTCTCGTTCATTTTCTTGCTTTCCGTCCCTGTCCCTATTTTACAATCACTGTTTTATTTCTGACACTTTAAAGTTCATCATGGTAAGCTCAAAGTTACAGCTAACGCACAAATTTTATTGCGCTCCCGTTTCTAACTTCTTATTGCCTTTCTCCAGCGTTCCTTCCTTTTGATCCGCGTTGACGCAATTTATTCCCATACCGAATTTGTTTTTCAAATCTTTATTTTATCCAATTAGGTCCAATTCTGGTGGTTTTTATCATATGTTCTTCTGGTCACCCTAAGTTATATATAGTTATGCCTTTAACTAGATTGGGCCGTTCTGCAGAAATTTATTCAAGTGTACATGTTCTGTCTCAGGGTTTTGATGCTTTTATCGTTGCGTTGTCACTGTTTACGTGCCAGCTGAACTACTTTATCACTGTCATTAATAGTGTCCTCGATGTTCTTGTTAGCGTTGCCTGTTCACTGTGGGCGTTGCGTATTATCCGTCCTGTCTTTGTTTGTTTTATTCGCTCTGTCTACCCGTCGAATTTTACGCTTTGCTTGCCAGTCTCCCAAACTTTTTTTATCTTTAGTACTGTTGTCATTTTTTTCCTTTCTCGCTTTTTTCACCTTGCTTGAAGTTTTCAATACTGTTTAAATTCTCTTCGTTTGTTGATCCATGTATGCTTATTATCGTAGTCAACGAATTTGATGGGGTCAAATTCTAATCCGTAACGTTCTGGTCAATTTTGGGAAACGTTTAATATTCACTTGACCCATTGAATTGAAGCCCTGTTTTTATGATGCCTTGTGTGAAAAATCATGTTTCCTAGTTAAAAAGAATCAGGATATTGTGATAAAAAGCTGGCTTCTTTGTCCAAAGAAATGGACTCTTTTATCCTATATAGACTACGGATGCCTCAAACCTCCCGATTGGGATTTAGAAGATACAGACCATTTTTGGAAGTTGCCACCATTCTTATGCTATCGTATTCACTAATCTGCACGGGCTGTCCCCCGTCAAATGGTGATACCGTAATTTTCTGTCCGGTTATTTTTACCTGACATCGATCGATGCAACAACCAAACTGCTCCTGTTGGTTTTGTTATCGGTTCTCCCGAACCAAGTGTTTCTTGGAACGTACAAAAATCCGTTCTGCTTCTGTTTGACGTTCTAATCAGCTGCTTCTGTGTCGTATACTGCGTATTTATTCCAATTGCCAATTGGAATTGTTATATTAACATTCTACCTTTCTGATTACTGCTTTAAATAACAGCTCCATACTTATTGATATATGTATTGAAAGTCATTAGGAACGAACCATCACCTGTTGCCCTAGAACCTGGAACAAAAAGCCTACTAATGTTCTTACATGCTAATCTTGATAACAAAGATTGTGGACAAAGGAATAGAACCACTGAGTCTTTGTTGATCGTTACAAGAACACTTTTAACATACTGTTTTGAGGAGGCTGACGGATGTTTTAAATTTTTTTATTGCAGTCAGACAAATTATCTTGAAGAATTACGCTGAACCGCGTATGTAACTTATCTGTGAACTGATGTCAAGCAAGACAAACTGATTAGCTAGACATTTCGGACCCATTTTGGCAACCCAAATACTCGTTCTTTCGGACCTCGGTCTAACTGCATGGATTCAATTAGAATTTGAATTGTAATTCTCATTCTGAAGAACCTTGCTGTCTGTCCGCAGTGTGGCAATATTGCGCTTGATAAGCTGCCCCTTCTCCGGTACGGGAAGACTTAACATATTTCTTGTCGCTCCCAATTGGTTTGCGTCACTGATTGAGTTACCCACATCCATCCACTGCTGTAACAATCTCCGCTACGATACACGTACTAAAAATGTTTATGAATTGGTACACCCTATATTCAAACGTCGGTGGCATCCACGTGTGTGAGAAATCCATAAATGCAGGTGATACATGTAAAATCAATATACATTAACCTGATCAGGTGTCAAAAAATGCGGCGAGATTGCGCTTTTCACGTCAAGCGATAAACTGTGAGAAAAAGCCGCATGAGGAAAGCAGTTAATATCGATGGGCCAAATTAGCCGGTGGGCTGGTCACTCTCCAAGTGTTACTTGGAAACTGAACATAAACGACTTTCTTTGGTCTAGTAAAAGAAAGCTTTTCACGTACCTTCGCTTGGCTCTTCCGTCTAAGGTCAGCGGAGACGGAAGGTACCGAACTGGAAATGGAATCGATTGAATATTTACGGGACGAAAAAAGTGGATGTTGTCTTTCTTTATTTAGTGTTCCATAAAAATGCATAACAATTGGATTACTTCAGAATTTCCCAAGATTGTTTAAATCAAACTCAACAGTTGCATTCTGCCACATACCATTCTGATTCAGACAATAAAGCGGTTTTATTTCCCACCATTTTGAAAACCTTTTGTGCGTAGCTGCTGACTGAAGAGATCGATCTCCATTCCTGGGAGCATTCAGTTAAAAAGAAATTAAGTTAATAACAGAGTGATTCATTATGTGGTATGAACACAGCCCACGGTTAATAGGTCGTAACAGTACCAGCACCTGAATGCATTTCCAAGGCGATGGTTGGAAGCGATATTGCCTGGCATTTGCGCAATTTTAACCGACAAATTTCAAACTTGGTGTAGTCCATTGATACGGTGTATCTTCTTGTATGTGCTGCCTTGGCTAGAATCCCATTTTGGGCGTATTGGTTGTGCAACACATTGTTGATAATGCTTCCTAACAAATCAAGTATTTATGTTTTCGAATTGTCCAATTGTGAAATAAGCGCTAGCAGTACACCATGGATCTTATCTCGACCACTGAAAATTCGGTAAATAACTTGTTCCCTGCATGGGCTGTATATTTCATCTCCTTCCTAGGTGAAACGTTAGTCGTACAATTCTTTTGAGCACTCTAGTAATGTTCATCATAGTAATATGACGGCCGTTAACTTCGCTTATATTATACATTTACAACACACCGAAGAAGTTCGATTTTGCTCGTAATTAGCACGTTCCACCCCAGATGTCTCAAGCTTACAGCGATCGGAGTTCGAATCCAACGCACTGTTATGATTCATTCGCTCTCATTTCCTCCTTTCATGGGATAATCTTTATTTGCCGTTGTTCCTTTGGCTTCGCATTGTCACCAATCGACTTCAAACACTCCGAATCGAAAATCTTGCCTTAGTAATTTTTATCTCTTTGCCGGTTTCAATTCATTCGATCTACCTGTTTCACTTCCTTCAATCACCCCTGATCACACTGGTGTCGGTTATCCTCTACCTCTCACCCAGTCGTCCAGTGGTTATATACTATCTTCATCGAACTCATTCATTTTCACAGATGTTACCCACCTCTAAATCGTCAGTTTCTCCTTTTGTAACAACGGTCGTGCTCTCCGTTGTTTTACGAATAGCCCTGGGTCGTATCGCTGGTATTGCAATGGGTCATTACCGTGGCCGAGGCACACCAGTAGGCAGTATGGCTTCGGGTTTGGAAGAGGATGCGTCCAGTACGACGAGCAGCTCACAGGTGCATCTTCGTGGCGGAAGCCCTCGTAATCAGACAAGTAGAACACAGGCGCGACTTTCCGGTGCTCCCGGTATTGCGAATTCGACGGGCGCAGCGTTGTATTTGTTAGGTGAACGCTCCATGATGAAGGTATGTCTGATTCTATATGGTCCATTGAAATCGCCAACAGATATACTACCAATGTATAATGCGTAGTTTCCACAAACCAACAATAAAATTGACAGGATCACAATTATAGAACTGTCCATTACCGAATCCGCGGTGATATATGATACGTAAATTATGAAGTCATGGGTTTTGAAGATATCTCCACTTTGTTACTCAAAGCCATTCGGAAAGTACTTACAAATTTTATCAAAAATAGATTGTTGATCTGTTGACACCCTTGCCATACAAGCAGCATCCTAGTATATATATATATATGTATATATATATATATATATATATATATATATATATATATATACGGTCAGGAGTGCACTTTAAGCTCTTCTTTGAAGAGTCCATAAAAGAAACACATCTGTGATTCGTTGATATTTTTTGTCAGTTAGCCTGATACAACCGCGTTTGCATACCTGACGAGCGGCAATAGCTGCGAAACATACTGCCTGCTTCCGGCGATCTGTTTATTAATGTGCTTGCTACTGACTACGAATACCTATAGCACAGGTATGTTTTTAGACTAGATGCTATTGGAGCGATGACTAAGGAAGAGATATGTATAGTAACCCGTGGTTCGTCATCTCAGATTCAATGTTTGCTGTTGTTTTTTTCACGCCCATCTCATCGTATACTTGCTCTTTCTAGGTTTCGTTGGATGTTGTTTAACGCAAGTCTGCATACAAACCTGTTGTCTTTGGAATTTTGGAGGAACAGGGAATCGGAATAAGAAAGAGAAGAGCGACGTAAACACGATTACTAGCCTTTATCACATGTTGCTGTTTCGAATGCATCATCCATGTCTTCGATTGTAATCCATGCAATCGTTATGTCCCGGTTACTACCCACCTTCCCAGGACGAAGTGGGTCGTTTGTATGAATCCCAACTGCAAGCTGTTGACGAAAATTTGGGGGCATTTGGCCGAGAAGTTCGGCTCTCCGTTCTATACTAGAGTATCACTCGTTGGAGGCAAATTGAGAGTTGTGTTATATTTACTGGCGAGCCACAACCGTCATAGACACAGTACCGTTGTGGGTCGTTTTTGATATTTTTAGATAGGATAATGCCTATGTGCAGGGGAACCAAGTCCTTGGGTGCTTATGCTGCACCTACTCTCTGGTGTTTGTTCATGTAGCCAAGACTCTCATTCACTCACCTAGTGATGTAATAACAAATAAGTTGCCAACAGGACTGTACTTTTCTGCCTCTTGGCTACCATCAATAACTCATGTCAAGAGATTCTGTTGGAAATTTTTGAGCACATGTCCTCTGTGGTATTGTTGTTAAACCTCCTTAAGCCATAACTACCGGGAAACACGATACAAACCTACGCAAACATCATTCCAGGTAAAATGAACCCTATGCACATTTTCATTCTCCCAGTTATCATTCTGTACCTTTTTTCTTGTTGCTGATGGTACTCTGAAAAGTATTAGACTACAAACGTCAGTCCTTGATCGTTTCAACCAATTATTCTCTGAACTGGTTGCTATTCCAAGTTCCTCATAATCGACTGTACCTGTTTCATCATCTGTTTTTTCTTCCTTTGACAGAATTTGGCAAAACATTCAAATCTTCGTTCTGTCGAGTTTGTCGCCGTGGATTTCTCTAGTTATTCTGCTATTGCTGATAGTTTCAAGATTCTATTCAAGGCATGCTTACCACATGATTCCGGAAAGTCCTCTGGATCAGGTGGGAATATCGGATGCCAGAACAGTCCACCTGACGTAGATCCAAATAGTGTGAATGCTGCTGCTGCGGCCCTTGCCTCCGGCGGTGGCGGTGGTACGACTAGTAATATCGGCAGTAGTGGTGGCGGCGCAAGTTCCGCCAATGTGACCCCGCAGACAGGCACCAGCCTTCAAACCGCAAACGTACACACTGCGATCAACGAGTCCGGTTGGCTAATTCAAATTCAATCCTTACTTCAGCTGGCTGGTGCGGTGGTCTACCTGTTAGACACCCAGGGTGCGTCTGTGGCTTTGTGTTTGGAAGACGGGACTGATGCGGTGACCCAGGTCTGTTGATTTGAATTGTTCCCACAGATATCTATAAGTATTGTGATGTGGACTCGTTCTTTTTTGCGATTTTTTGTTTATCTGTCAACCAGTCATATCGTCTGTCGACCCTGTCTGTGTTCATAGAATCAGTAGTTACCTCCTATCTATCCGGTATAATGTTCGGCGCTATTATTGTCCAACCTCGTATCAGCACTACATTTCGAAGGTGAAAAGCACATGCTGAATGAAGCTACAGCTCTTGCCAGGCTGTCTAGTGCACATTACGCATGTTCCGTGGATTTGAATAGGCACCCAAGCTTGTCGCCTTAATCCAGGTTTTCACCATTTGCCAATTCGATGTCTGCATTCCGAAGACCTTCGTTGATAACAAAGTCATATATAAACGGAGAGCTAGGACACCCTTGTCAAACACTGTTGGTCTCCTTCGTATATCCTTACGCAACCAGAAATGTGCGAGCATTATGTTCCCATGCGTTTCCGGTGAAGAACACTGGATAAAGTTATTCGGTCAACTGAGTCGAAAGCGCATTTCTGGTAGAGAAAAACCCCGACTGTTGGGCTATGATGTGTGTGGCGTGTTTCAAGTAGATGTTTAGTAGTGAATTTCTGCTCGATTCAACCTCGACCTGGGCGAAATCCGGCCTCCGATTCGCGGACGTCTCTGTCGCAAATCTTTACCAGACACAAAACACTATCGAAGCTGAAACCTTGACAACTATTGAAACCAAACTGATTCCACGATAATTACTGCGGTCACCGTGTTTTCTTTTCTTGAAGATGGGTACAATCGGTAATTCAATCCGTCATAACGGAATACGCTGCTCGTTCCAAAAGTCATAGGGCAAGGAGACAAGTACTTTCATTAGCACGTCTCCATCCAGTTCGAAAAAGCTGGTGGGATTTCGTCAAGACTTGCGGATTTTCCGCACTTCGGCAGTCGAATGTTCGACTGTTTCCAGTTCCGTTGGGGAGTCTAGTGGCACTCATCAACGATTCTCAGTTGTTAACGCCGGAGTAACTGCATCAGCCTGTGGCCAGCTAAACTGCTTTTTGAAATATTCACCATAGCAATCGAGATTCTGCTGTCTGCCATAAATAGACTCTCCATTTCTATCACACACTGTTTCACTAACCGAAGATCGCCGCTGAATTAGCAGCTTATCGTTACTTGACGTTGCCCTTGCCGTCAAGCTAAAGGGTCAGTACTGTTGATCTATTATATTCAACGACTCCTGAGAGATCCAATGCTTTTGACAAAGAGCGGATTATGGACCGCAGGTGAAAACTGCTGCCGAACCCATCTTTTGCCTGATTTCATCCCACTCCCCATCTGCATTACTGCTCGTCAGAGGTCTTAGCTGGGGTGGCACTTTCTGGTGCGAACACGGATAGGGCAGACGTTGTACGGCTAACCGGCTTTGCAGCTTGCATCGATGCCTATTGAGCTGCAGTTAAAATCACATTTACATTGATTCCTGGCTCTGTTTTACGTACGTGGGCCAGTAGAATTCATAGTTCTGAAGAGGACCGCACTGGCGGTAGCTTACTACGTGATCAATTTGACTTTGAGTAACTGTGAAACTACGGCGCCATGTCGCTGTACGACGCGAACTGCGTCGGAAGTTTGTACTAGACAAGAACAAACGATTATCCGTACAAAGCTAGTAGCCCATCCCGGTCATATTTACTCTGATCGCCCAAGGTGCAACGCCCATCTAAACAAACTTTCGATGCACAATTTTTTCCGAATTGCATATTAAAATCACCATTAACGGAGCCTTTGCTTCTGTGAACGAGAGGAGGGAGTGTCATAAAATTCGTCCTTCTGTGTTAGTGCTGTCGTCTCTTGGAGCATATGCCGAGATGACAAGCAAACTGCGCTTGGCACAGCCGTTCTCTTGAATGCCGACTGACCCCTAGAGTCGTATAGCACATAAACGACGATTATTAGCCGGGATCCCATCTAGAAGGACCTCTTCAGCCTTGTCGGTTAGGGTTATTTCTACACCATATTGACTGGGAGTTCGAGCTGCTTCGTCTCCTAGGGTGCGCATGAAACATTTTGGTGGAATATTAGACGCAGTTAGTTGAATCACACTACTCAACTCCTGAATCCATGTTTTTCTGACGCAATAGACATCAATCTTCAGTGAGTTCACTATGAACCCTAAGCGTATCTGTTAACTTGGTTGGACGAAAGCGCCCACATTGGGAAAAGCGATATTCAGAGAGCGACAAAGCTGTGGGAACTATGGTCTACCGGAATGAAAATCATTTACAACACTATCTGACAATGAACCATCGTTACTATCAGGCGTGCTATCAGAAGGGGGAATTATGTATGGACAAAGAAATCGAGGATGGGCCGTTGGGGACGGCAGAGAGATTGAATAAAGTAGGAGAAACTGTGGGCAGAATCATACTTATCACTACATACGGCGCTTGATGCAACGGCCAGTGCGGTCCTGGTTGCCCTGCGCAATGACCAATACAGCTTGGGATTCTTTGTAGACCTGTAACTCATTGGAGATGATGCATGGGTACTGCTAGGTAGTCCAGCTGCTAAACAGAATAACGATTAGGGTTCTCAACCCATCTTTTGATTCTAACGAGAACATGCCCGCAAGGTAGTGGGGAGCGACCAATTGGAACCCCATTCACTTCGATCATGTATTCTCCAATTCATTTTTCCGATCGAGTTGTCAGCTTAAATCAACTTTCAACCTAAATGATTAGGACACTACTTCAGGTCTCTATCCATTGATCTTCTTGATATAGTTGAATCTCCGGCTTGAAGTAAATTATCCTGTATACCCCTTCGGTCCATTTAGACACGAAAACCTTCACACCACTTCAAGCTGCAGTATCATTGTGACAGACTTCGTACATCTAGACCGTTTAATAAACCTGCCAGGGGGTTCTGAGCACGATCGAAATCAGCATTCCGAAAACTGCAAATCTGAAAGAAAAATCCTGGTGCTTTTCCTCTATTTTGGAAGTGTACTGGTCTTTATAACTCACGTCGTTGATAAGCACGTGAGACGCTTTTTTCTCAGAGTCTTTCTGGTATTCTTTGTCTCTTCAAAGTTGTTTCTGGCTTGGGCCAGGCTCGTCCAGATTTCGAATCAGACCCCCAGTCATTCATAATTGGCTTCATTTGCAATGGCGGTTGTACCATGTGCGAGGTAAACCCGTTGTGAAGCCTCCTTCTGAGACCAAAATTCTAGCTTCGCAAACCCACTTTATAGCTTAGCATTTCGGGATGGTTTTTTTTAAACTCAATCTCGAAATCGTTTTGGTTGTTTGCCCTTTTATTTTCCGGACAAAAGTCGCACTGTTGAATGTCCCTATTTAGTCTGATCACAAAAATGTAAACAGTATAGATGAAGAACCCTCCCAGATAGGACACTGTTCGGAGTAGTCCTAATCAGCTCTGTTTATTCAAACAAAATTCAGCTTTTAGTGGCTTATTGTATAAGTAACCTCCGACTTTGATGGTTGGGTCTCAGTGCTGTTATAGAAAACTGTAGGGTATTGGAGGAGGGATAAGGTACACGGTTGCGCAGTTCTTTTACTGCGACTTTTTCACATGCAAGCGTTTTAATTCATTTAATAAAACGCTTCGCTGCGGGTAGTTGACTAATCAGCACTTTTGAACAGATTTTACCTGAGAGTAGAGCAAGTTTTAAGTCCTGCCAAATTTGGATTGACCATGTTTTCAACATGCATCAATGCTACAGTACTACCGTGAATTCCCTAAGTACAGTATTATTATCAGGACCAAATGATGTAAGGAGTGTATCGAAAAATCGATGCGCCATGTATTGGTTTTAATTGTGAATGATATAATCTTAATAACACAGCGTTGTTGGTAGATGTAATGTTCCAACGTTTCGACTACCATGGGTAGTCTTTCTCAAAGCAATTTTTACAATCAGTCTCTTCCTATGAGGAGCCGA
This sequence comes from Fasciolopsis buskii, assembly GCA_008360955.1. Taxonomy (NCBI): domain Eukaryota; kingdom Metazoa; phylum Platyhelminthes; class Trematoda; order Plagiorchiida; family Fasciolidae; genus Fasciolopsis; species Fasciolopsis buskii. The sequence goes on from LUCM01004863.1 coordinate 57,464, forward strand.
GGTGAAATTTGTATTCATTGCAATCCTATTCCCCTAGTCAATTTGATCAGTTCCGTTTACATGACCAAGTAGAGGATTTATTACTACTATAATGATGCTGCATATGTGAGCTCGTTTGGTCGAATAGCTCATATCGGTTGACTGTTAAGCCGTCACTAAAGTTCAAGTTCCCGTAACGTCAAACTCGATTTTTGCTGCAGCGCAACGGCCATCGACGCAGACCGCAAACCCGATTGGCCGTCTGTCTGATTCGGCTGTTTGCAACAGCTATAGGCAAAAACTATCCGAGGGACTAAGAACTTCGACGGGCAGCAATGTAGACGAGCAGTGGGATCAAATAAAGCACGTGATGCATTTGGCAGCAGATTTCGCCTGTGGTCCTAGATTTAGCGTTCATCAAAGACACTGGATCTCGCAAGGGTTACTGGGTCTAGTGGAGCAGAAGCGCCAGCTGCCTAATTGCAAGAAGGAGAATAAGATGCGTCGACAGCTACAGCATCAAGTGACCATAAGCCTTAAGAATAACCGTGAAACTAGTGGGTTAAGGTGGAGGAAGAGATGGAAGTGGTGGGTGCTTTGGTAACAGTCAAAGACCGTTTAAACTTATAAGCGACAGCACTGTGCGGCGAGCTTCGGTTAGTGAAGTCGTGTGCCATAAGAATGGAAAGCCTTGCCGATCAGGATTGACGAGCTTGTCTTAAAACTCGTCTTTTTGCATGTCAGTGCTGCAATCTGTTGGGACAAATAAACTACGCTTAACACAACTATCCTTCGGGACGCCGATTAATCCCTGCAGTGTCACGGCGCACAAGCGACTGTTAACCGGGATCCAGGCTAAAAGAGCTGCTTCAGCCTTCTCACTCAAGACTATTCATACACCACGTTGACCCACAGCTTGAGCTACTTCGTCTCCCGAAGTGCGAAGAAAATATCTTGACGAGACGTTTGGCGCAGTTATCTGAATTACTCTACTCGAATCCTGAATTCGTGTTTCACTCACACAGCAGACATCAATCGAAAGTGAGTCTACTGTCAGAGCCAAACACGCCTGTTGGCTAGTCTGCATTAGAGGGTTGCCATTGAAAGGGTCGAAATTCAGAAGCTGATGAGGCTTGAGAAAATGTGAACTAACAGCCTGAAAACCACCTACTACACCGCTTGAAATCGAGTATCGGGCGTGTTATCAGTGGGGACACTATGGGTAGACAGAAGGGACAAAGAGATTGGGTTGGAGACAGGTTAAATAAAAGAGAGGGAACTCTGTGCAGTAGCATACTTATCAGTACCCACCTCGCTCGATGCAATGGGCAGCGCGGTCCTGATTATCCTGCGCGACGACCGATGCAGTATGGAATTATTTGTAGGCGTGTAACTCATGGGGAATAATGGACGGGTACTGCTAGGGAGTCCAGCCGCTAAGCAGAAGAACGATTAGGGTTCTCAACGAAAGCCTTTGGTTCTGACAAGAACGTGACCGCAAGGCAGCGGTGTACAGCTGAGTGGGCGCCCATCTACTTGGATCAATTAGTCTTCCATTCGTTTCTCTGACTGAGCTGCTAACTCAGATCAACCCCCAACTTGGAGGACCAGGAGACTACTTCGTCAGGCCTCTACCCATTGACCTTCCAGACATGATTGGATCTTCGGCTTGAGATAAGCCATCCTGTATAGCTCGTTGGATCATGGAGGCATGCAAACCGTCACGCCACGTCAAGGTCTATTCTCGTTGTTGGCAGTGGGCTGGTTACTTAAACGGCCAGTTTAGGTGGCCGCATGCTAACTTATTTAGTCCGAAGTCTGCGTATCCTTGGGAGGTGTCTCTCGACCCCTCAACGGAAGTGGTGTAGTCGAATATTCTACTTCTGGAATGAGGAATAGCGAAGTTTCCCGACAAACTGCACCCAGTTCTTTTCAAACTTGACAACAAAACGCTCTCCAAAGCTCTTACCTCCTTGTTTTGTGATATCTGGAACGAAGAACATATTCCGTTATCGTGCGATGGGTCACTGACTGTACCCATCTTCAAAAAGGGCACACGGTTTGACTCTAATCGACGTCGTCATGGGCGAGGTAATGAATTATGCTTTAAAGGTCTCCATGATGTAGAAATCGAACTGGGAAATGGGGGAAATCTGTGTGATCTAAATTACGCAGATGACCTGTTCCACTCCGTGAACCACGCACAACGCGCACTAGACATTTTCGAACGGTGTAGCTCGAATCGAGATGTGCTTTGGACCTTCAGTGTAAAGTGGTGTTACAAGACTGGATGACAGTAGCACTGAACTTGATAGTGGATGTAGAGGAACTAACGATCGTAGACCGTTTCACCTACCTTGGTAGCTACGTATCGAACTAGGTGGTGGAGGCTCGAACAGCTTACACTGGACTGAAGCACCTATGGCGTCGGCCTGATATTTCACTGAAGTTGAAAGGCCGTGTGTACTGTGCCGCAGTGCGTTGCGAGACGTGGAGCATTCGTGTGGGAGATGTTCGTCGGTTGGAGGTTTTCAACTACCGATATCTACGTCATATGGCTAGGATTGGACGGAGTGACCGGATGAGTAATGCAGAGGTCAGGGATCTAGTACTAGGTACCGGCTCTTAGGATACCTTATTTCATTGTATGAAACTTAGTAGACTACGCTGGTTGGGTCACGTGTTGCGTATGTCGAACACTCGTCTACCACACCATGTTGCGTCCCATTTTGTGTTCCTTCCAAGGAATGGAAGAAGCCATGTGGAGGTCAGCAGATGACTTGGCAACCTGGGATGAGAAAATGTACAGCGAACCTAGGTAAAGTAGGTGTCTCACGTCTTGTTGGTTGGGGTCCGCAGGACTTGTCGCCTAACTAGCTTAAGACACTTAAGGATATGGCAGTGAACCGTGAACAATGGCGATCGTGTTGTCATTTTCTATCGAATCAGAATGATTGAAAAAGTTCGATTGTATTCCGTGTTAGCTACTTCAACATTCTTATTTTTTCCTACCCGTATTGGTTCACTGCCTTGGGTATTTACTCGTTTTATGGTAACATGTAACTGCGTGGAAGAGGCAACGGTCGGTGAGGCTTGTCTTTTTGTTTAACGCTGAACGATGATGATGATGATGCAGATCAAAGAGCAATTGGACACCACCTGGACGACTCCCAGTTTCGAACGTGCGTCTCTTTAGGCATCCGAAGACATGTAGTGTTGACATTCGATGACCCGGATTGCATGATCCCTAAGGCGTTGGATTCACAGTCGTTTGTTTCGGGTTCGCTTCTCACTTCCGGCTCGATGGATATCTACTGCTGATAATTCCTAACAAGGATGAGACAGCCTTCATGCTAGTCGATAGCAAAATGGATATTGACACTGAATGGCAAATCATTCAGAAAAGCATACCTGTACTTCTCATCATGCCATTTATAAAGTAAAGTAGCTGTTTCTCAAAATGCCTTAGGTGCCATCCAAGGAATTAATTAGTCTAGCAACAAACTTGTGATTTCAGCAACAGTCTGTTTCAGAATACATTGGCGTGAACGGGATTCCGCTAACGGAATATTGCGGCTTGCGCGATTCATGGCGCAAGTTAAGAGGTTGAATGACGAATGCAATGCAGACTTAAATAAGACTATCCAAATAGAGTGATTGGACGAAAGCACTTTGCTATAACATGCAGGCCTTCGTCGAACTAGCGAGGTTGCCTACAAGAAACGGATATCCTAAATGGCTGGCAGATGTGGGATGAGGCCTCGTTGCATGCGGTGACTTCTTTATCTCCCATCGATTTCAGTCACCCTACAGCGCATATGCATAACGAGATTTTAATCGTCAATTAAATCTTGCGGAATCAGATAGGACAGTTAATCTTTGTCCGTCGATGCCCTAGTACTATTGTTCCATCTTTTTGTAGAGGCATTTTCAGCGATCCTGACCATAGCTGGGGTGTGTTTTGCCTCTGAAAATCAGTTCATAAAGCAAGCGGAGAATTCGTATGTCTTCGGGTATTTCTCATGTTATATTTGATCTCTGATATATCCCTTCTTTCTACACCGTCCTTATTGACTGATTATACTTGCTAATTGAGTTCGACCGGTGATTTGTGACGTCGAGAGGTAAGGGTTATCTCAACCATTGGGTTTTGGGGAATAGGATGTCTCAGCTTTCTGGCCTGTGTAGCCCAATTATGCGCCTCTGGGATGCTTCGTTGCTGCGCTCCACTTATTGGCACCTAAAACTTCTCTTATTCGTGGTTTTCCCTCTTATCCGTTCCTGCTGTTCTCTTTATGTTTCCATCATATCCATTTCCGGCTCGACAATAGTCCCAATCAGCAAGTAAAATCAAAGTGCAGTTGCGCGGGGTTATTGACTGAAAAAACCGCGTTTCGGAATTTTGATCGATTGGTTCTCATTTTGTTGTTGCACAAACCAGCTGGCTCGTACTTCTTCCAGCTGAGTGGACACTAGACTTGCACCATGATCATTTTTCTTAGTTGATCAATGTTGGCTAATTCAGTGGTGGCGAGAGTTCTTAATTTTAGTTTGTTGTGTTGCTTTTTGAATGGATCTGTTTTACTTTGATTAGACGTACCTTTGTGTGCATGCTGAAAAGTCACTATCGCTATATATATATATATATATATATATATATATATATATATTCATCCCTCAGTGTTGATTCTGTAAGCTTCAATAATGGCTATGAATTTCAATTTATTGCTTCCCAACTTTTACAGTACTTTCAACAGTACAATTCTACTCTGAAATGGATTCTATTTTATTAGAGTTTCTTGCTGAGGGCTGTCCTGGATGAATTTGATCATTCTCATCGACCCTTTGGTATAGTGAACCCATTGCTGTTGGTCCTCGTAAATCTGTGGGCACGGGTCATGTCTGGTTGTATCATTAACAACCAGCAACCAGTCTGACATTGGTCACTGGATTGTGTCAGTTGCATTCGATGGATTTTATCGTCTTCATTGTTATCAGTTTTCTTCAATTCCAGTTGCAAACTCTATACCTCAAGTGATCTGGCTTTGGATGTAACTTGCTAACCCGTTTTTGCATGACTTCGATCATTGTCGAGCTTGCAACCTTAATTCCTCCATTAAATGATATCTGTCTTCATCGGCGAAAAAATGTGCACCGGGAAGTCTTTCTGCGGCTGCTCGTAGAACGCGGTTTTGAATTAGCTTCATTTCGGCTGTCGTTTGGTTCGTATAACAGTATTTGAATTTTGGCCTGGGCATCGTGCGACTTCCCAGACGTTTTCAATTGTTCCTTCGCTGTTTAACGGCGTTTACTGATGCACTGCAATAGAGGTATTTGTGCTTAAATCCATGGATAGTTTGCTCTACTATTTACTGGTCGAAATCGTTTATCGTACTGCTGTTTCTAATGTTTGTAGACGGTTGCACTCGCGCAAATTATGCTGGACCCCCACTATCGAACGCTTGCGGGATTTTGGGCCCTCATTGAAAAAGAATGGTTGTTATTTGGTCACCGTTTTAATCAACGGTTGAACCAAACGGCAAACAGCAAGGCGGATCCCGTTTCACCAGTTTTTCTCCAGTTCCTAGATGCCGTTCATCAACTGCTCCGACAATTCCCTTTGTCATTTGAGTTCAACGATTTTTTTCTACGTTTCCTCGCATACCATCATATGTCCAATCGATTCCACAACTTCAAGTACGACAGTGAAGCCGAACGTGTTAACACGTGGTTGAATCCTAATGATGGTCTGCACCGAAACTTTTCGGCGCCGACAGATTTCGCGAATAGTGTTGCCACCGCGTCGTTGACATCCGTGACGCCGACAACAACCGGAATGGCGGACATCGAACAGGACAAACTTCTGCGTCAGTATGATCAGCATTCAATTTGGCGCTACATACAGAAACAACATGATGAATGGCCAGTGTTCTTCAATTTCCGATATTCTCGACAGATGGGTGAAAAAGTGGGTCTATGTTTTCTCATTCTCGATAGGTAATCGGCTCAATTTTTCCGACAAATTCAGCCTAATTCTCTGCTCATTTCCCGACTGACTTTAGACTTTGAGACCCGCAACGAATCTGGCATCCTTGGATACTTGGCAGTTCTACCTATCAGAGGATTTGGCCACAGGACCTATCTACGATTTGGATCACTTCTCGCCTAGCTACAGGAAACAGAACAGTCGCCCGTATGAGCCTATCCTTCGTCAAGGATTCAATAACACCCATGTGGTAGGCTTTTTTCTGAATATTTTATTGCTAGCTGATTATTTTTTCCTTGTATCGGTGTGGTAAAATATGATTATCCTTTATCATACTTTTATTACTGAAAGACCTTATCCTTTCATGTTTACGTAACCTGATACTCCAAAATTTGTATGGGGAACATGAACTAAATTGTCAGTAGATGAAAAAGTACTCGTCCACCATGAACGGCCATTTTTAGTCGATGACAGTTGCGGTCTAGTATAATTTGTTTTTATTGGATTGAAGGAGGAAGCCGTTCGTAAAATTGTCAAAACTTGGTTAACTATCATCCGAATGTGGCTTCAGCCAAAACGGCTAGGAAGCACTTAACACCCTACCCCGGAGTTCCACAAATGCGAAACCACAAGGGTCGCTTCACAACACTGTTTATCATGTAACACTGGTCTAAATAAAATTGCCTCCGTTTTGTGGACCAGTACTCCGTGTTTCATTTCCATCGGCTTTCGATTTAAGAACAGAACGGGCGTTTTCTAGAAGTCTTAGCTTCAGTATTGTTGCACATAAGCACATTTGATTGGTTTACTGCATATAGCTTTGGGTTGATCGTAAAATCTGTAATGGGCGCAAAACATCCAAATCTCTAGTGTAGCTTTGTGACAGCTGTCTTTTTATAAAATCAAAAAGAAACAATTTTCACAAGAGTTTGGCATTTCTGTTTGACTAATCATCCAATCGGTATGTTCATTGTTTGGAATAACTATCCTGTCTTAATCGCTTATCTGTTTTTTTCTTTGTATCTAATGGTTGTTATCGATACTTTAATCTAGGAACAAATTTATGCTGTACTTGGGCTTAGAGAAGGTGAAGAAGCAATTGGATGGCATAAAGCTTGGGAGCAGGCCCAGGAAGAAGCTAACTGTTATCCACAAGTTCGACCTGTACGTCGACGAACTCATCGTCGTGTGGTTGATTCGTCCGCAACCGCTCGATCCAGTAAACCGAGCGAGTCTTCCTCTAAGGCCAGTGGGCTCCACGAGCTCACTAGTCCGAATCGTTTGACTATCACAATGGACTTCCGCGAGGGTAGCGAACCGGCAAACAGCCTGACCGTAATGAATGGGGATACACTATTTGCTCCGCCACCCCGACGAGCCCTTTCAGGCGCAGTCAATGATACCTCGCATCGTTCCTTTAATCATACCACTCTAACTCCTCAGCGGGCTGCCGGACCAAAACCATTCGATGAATTCACGGGAACGAGCTCAGATCCGTCACTTCGTGTTCAGTCTGATCCAAATGCTACGGTAAAGGCTAGCGAAGACCTTCCTAAAGCGATGAATGGTCTTATACCTAATGGGAAACCTGTTCGCATTGTTCGTGTTCATGAAACGCATTCACTGACGTCGGAATCCGAGGATGAGGCATTTCATGATGAAGGCCTTGAAGAAGTTTACACTGAACCAGATGATCTAGGCAGTGATGTTGATTCCCTCGACGATTGCCTCGCCGCCCGGTCTGCTGTGATGGATGATCATCGAGCCGCGACTCTGAGACGTCTGACACGGCGTCCTCTAAGACTGAATCAGAACTGCGAATTGCTGTCCCAACCGAGCTTGGAAACGGGTCTAAGCTCAGGATTCGGTAATGAATCTGACAGTCTGACAAGCGGATCAGTTTACAGCAGTAATCAACCAAAGTCGGCTCTTCTTTCCACAGTCGCTACGGTTGATGAGATCGCCACGTCCACTTTGATGTTCTCCGCAGTAAGTATACCTGCTTCATTAGTAACTTCTGTTTCGCGTCACTAATGAAGTTGAAAAAAGTTATGGTCCTCTATCTAATTTTCTGTTTTTTTTTTTTGGGAAATGTTTTGTGCGTGTTAGCTCTGATGTAGTAAGTTGGAGGCTTGATTGTTCCCATAACAGAAACAACGAACCGACGGGACCAACCGTTGCCGTTTTTTAAAAGAATTTCTGTGTTGCGCCTTCTCGGATCTTGGTGAACATGTTCACTTGGGAATAATGGTTTTCTTCCACCTTGACTTAATTCGTGTGCAAACACACTTAACTCTTAGAAACGTTACGTGGTGAACCTCGATGTTATCTAGAACATGTTTCATATCCTGACATGATAACTCAATAAGCTGGTTACTGGGCGAGTACAAACATTGAAATTCTAAAATTTGGCGCACTGGGTAAAAATAGTCTCATGCTCCAGTTGCTACATGCCACATCAAAATGACCAAAAGATTACTGCTAGATAGTAGCGGTCCCGTTGATCATCAGTTTATATCGGTGCTCTATTTCTATCAACACGGGCGTTAATTTATTTTGGATAAATCTCGTTTTGTTGTTCCTGGCGCGTTTATGATACGTCAAGGTTGGCTAGAGTGGGATATTGGGTGAATTTCCGGCATATCTGTTCGCTAAATAACATCGAAACCTATGGTTTTTTTCTCGTGGTAGAGCTTTGTCACTTCTTGCTGAATAACGGAAATGCAAACCCAAGTATTTTGTTTTTCATACTGTTATGTACTGAACCGAAAAGTGTTCATTTGACGTTTGTTGGATGAGTTAAAGTGCGATTGGCATGTATGATTTTAGATTTAGATTCAATAGCCCCCTAATCCATCTTTGTAAATCACGTGGATATAAACTCCAGTGAGTCGATTTTTCTTTGTTTCTGCAAGTTCTTCGTCTTGTGGTGGCCCCTACCTATTGTTTAACAGCATTTGACTGTGGTTTTGCAACCCCGGTCTGGAGTGGAACGAGTGTTTTTGGGTGACCTGTACCGTTTTTCCAAAATTGATTCAAGGTAGAAGGGCTAGATCCCCATATTCGTGCATAGCACGCTCAATTCGTTTTGGTTTTTATGTCCGTTAGCCTTGCAGTTATATGCTCTGGTTACTACCTTGGAAAGTCCTCTACTCAAAGCAAAATAATCGCTGAATAGTGAGAGATGAGTCGTCGCACAGCTTAGTCAAGACTACACTGCCCATCGATTAAACAGGATTGTCACTGAAAACTGGGCCACTGCTCCAAGTCCCCTTACTGAGTTAACGCTCCGCTGTTTTTGGGTCAAACTTTTGAGGCAAAGGCTCCGGCTAGAGCAGACACAATGCATCGCTTAGTCAAACGTTTGCAGTATTCTTTCTATAAAGAACCTTACCAACTTATTCTTCCACCCTATAAGGATCATACAAGGTGGGTGAATTGCCTAGCGAAGGAAAGCAACTTCGTAGCCAAATTTTGGTTTTATTACTACTTATGTTCAGCGAAGAGAAGTATGTTTATTTGACGGAACCCACACTATCTCTTTCCGGTCTAAGTCTACCAACGGACAAAAACCTTTAATCATTTTTGCTCTTTGAGTCTTTTCTGTTCAAAAGAAAATCTGACGATGCAACGTTCCTTTTTTATTTACGGGACGGTATTCCGGTTCGGCGTTTATTCCACGAAGGAGTTGGGTGACTAAGAGAGAATACACTAATTCATGTCTTTCTTGAGTCAGACCCAGTTTTAAAAGTTCCCTAGTGAGTTTTGGTTGGTTTCGCTTATCGCTGAAATGACTCGAAGCACAGTCGTTCGTGCAAGTGAATGTTGGATCGTTTGAAGACGCACTTCAGATAATGACGTAGTCCTAACACTTTTGGAAATATTTTCTTACACGACATTCATCATTTCCAGCTCAGTTTTTGCAATGCATAGCTTCGAACCGAAATACTCCAGTGTTCATTGCATCGTAGCAGCACTGCTATGTGCAGAGGAACTGAAGTAATTCTTGAGTCTTATCTGCCCGTAGACTATTGAAAACTTAATATTTTTTTATTTTTCTTAGCTGAAGTTCGTCTGTGCATTGTAGATTGCTATCTTTGAATTGACTGTGTATGTTGTCTGCTGAATAAAATAATTACGGCATTTCTGTGGGACATTCTGTTGACATTCATCTGAACGGAAACGAAGTGAGGAGAACGCGCGTTTGTCCCTTGTTTATTTGCGACCTTTGCGATTTTTATTTGTATAACCTACCTACTAACATCATCGCAGTAGGAAGTGACAAACTCTGACCTTTCAAATTCCATCTGAGTTTACAGGTTGTTTAAATATATTCGAAAACTGCAGAGCCATTATATAGTGCCCTTATTCTGATTCTTCTTCTGCCCTCTGTATACAATAGCCCCACAGGTTTGTTCAGGCTACTGTCAGTATGTCAAACGTACGCTGTCAATACTGTCAAAATATCCTGTTATCATTCAGCACCGGCCGCACTGCTGCCCGATGCACACAGTGCGGTTATTTGTGCCACGAAAAATGTGCACCACTGGTGCCAAAATACTGTCGCCCAGGAGGACGTCCAGGTATGGCAGCTTCTACACCGAATTCGTCCGATCCAGTCTCGTTGCATTCTTCCCTTCGACAGCACAGTATGCTAAGTGGGCTGCGTGAAGAAGATCGAAATGCTGACCGAACCAGATTGGTTGGATTTCTCAGCCCCAAACCACCGTGGCGTACCAGTCATGAGGGTTCGCGAAATAGCGAACCGATTTCGCGCAGTTCGGCCCTCCTAGTGTAAGTTACGCTGTTGCGCCACTCAGGTGATGAACTAACTTGATCGTTTCTCGCCCACGAACTATTCTGTGAGTGAATTTCTGATTTCTTGGTAGCTCTACTCCATCTACCACGGAACTACCTGTCACATTTTTTGTCATTCGCGGGCTAAATGATACTACATGTTACAGAACCAGACATTTGTTTCCATCTTAGTTTTACATGCTCACAACATTGAATCAGCACAGTGCATGTAAATAATCGATCATCACGTTTTCTTACCTGATAACGATCTACATAGGCCCATCGCGATTGTTGTCCTACTCTGATGAGTTCGCATTTCTCAGAAAAGTGTTCCGATAGGGTTTCTGATTCGTGCAACTAATTTTTTTCAAGTCGTTGTCATTGGTGCTTTAGGCACGTAAGTTATCTCACTTGAAAAGTTCATGCAACCAGCCTCATTCTCTCAACATAAATGAATCCTACTGATGAAAATGGGAGCATCTTAACATTGCATTTTTAATGCGTTCGATGACACGTCACCAATATGGAGACTTGGATTATTATGAGTCTGATGGCAAGTGGCGTGAGTTCAATCACCAGTTTCTCCTTGCTTCCACGGCTGATGGCTGTCCTGTTTCACATAATTCATGCTTCAATCACAGTCATTCTCTTGGTTTTTATTTCGTTCCATCTTGCACTGTTCCACTCATACGTGCACGCACACCTGAACGTATATGCACGTACAGCTCTAGAACTGTCTCTTTGAGTCGGTAAGTCGTTGTCTCTTCACGCGTTCCGCCACTTCTTTTCTTTACATTCCGCGCCTTGCAACTAACTACTAACTGAGCTGAAGGGTATTGTTTGCACGCATGTTGTACAACACCTTCTCATTGTTGGTTGTCGCTTACTTATCTGTGTTCTTTGTGCCCCATCTGGCGTTTGTAGCATTGATGTTCTGTCGGCTACGGTTTTCCCCGTGCTGTTTCGGTTCACCATCTCACTGCTCGTGGGCTTTGTGTATCGCCGAGCATGTTCGATACATCCATTATTTTGCTTATGGTTTGTGTTCGGCTTGCGATGCAAGCAAAATGCACAGTTATTTCCATTCCCACGCCTATTTAATCAAGCTTTCACATCAAGCCAATCTTTACACACGCAATACTGTGGTCTGCAGAATGACTGACCATTTGTTTACTAAAGTTACTGATTGGAAGATAAATTATCTGCAACTGGTTGCCGAAGTGTAAACTGTGGTCTTTCCCTCGTTTGAACCCATCCAAAAAGCTGAATTTCTGTGCTACTAACAGGATCTTCCTAGCAACTTCATCGTTGTAACTCCAGTTTCGATCCCTGTGTGCTACGCGCAGGACAAAGGTCGAGTCATATAAAAACAAGCAAATCTAGCGCGAAGTGAGTTGTCATTATGCGTGGAAACGAACGACAAGATCAGGTCGACAGTTCGCGGATCGTTCAGGTCATAATGAGACGGCACCTTGACGTGATGTGACGGCTTTGTGTGTCTGCAGGACCCAACGAGCTATACGGGATCTTCAACCCAAGATCCAGTCGTGCCTGGAAAGTCAGTGAGTAGAGGCCTACGAAGTTGTCTCCTGGTCCTCCTAGTCGGTGGTTGATCTGGGTTGGCAGTTCAGTGGGAAAATTGAGTGGAAAAATTGATTCTAGTAGGCGGGACTCCACTCGACCACTCCATGCTGCCTTCCGGGCGGGTTCTTGTCAGAACTAAAGGCTTTGTTTGGAAACCCTAATTGTTCTCCCGCTTAGTGACTGGACTTTATATCGGTCTTCGTTCGAAAAACCTGTGAATAGTACAGACAATGAAATCCATACAGCATCGATCATCCTGTAGGATAATCAGGACCGCACTATCCATTACTTCAAGCGGGGTGGGTAGTGACGGGTATGCTCAGAGTTCCGGAGCTGGGTTAACATCCTATGTCTTTCTGGGCTCCCGTTAGGGTTTCCAAAGGAAAACCCCTTTTTGCTCTACGGGCAGTCTCGAAGCACGGATAGTTCGAATATCCCTAGCATCCGTTTCGCAGAGAACTTTTCTTGCTCGCGATTTTCCGATGCAAGAACCACACAAGTTACCACGAAGAAGACGGACTTATCTGAGAGTAGCATTAAGGGAAGAGGAAGAAACAGTTTGCAAGTATTATTTAAACCTAAGTGTTTATTCTACTTGGGTGCCTTCAGTGACCGCACACTCATCCAAATGGAGTAATAAGCTGTCCTAGCTAGAACTCTTCCGATTTTCAAAAGAGACGTACGCCGTATCTTCGATTCGCGCGTACAGGATCCTGCTTCCGTGATCGCTCTTCTTAGGCCAGAAGCAACTTCATTCTCTCACTTCACTCTTCGCGTGCCCGGTGATCCGGCTTCGAGCGCTCGTGGTCAAGCTGGCGTTGTTTCGTTCTGAGCATGCGAGTGGAGCGTGCAGCAGCAGACTGGATCCCGGTCAACAGGCGTTTACGTGCAGCTCGGCTGGACGGTTCCGTACGTGTCAATAGCATTCGACTGAAGCGTCATTATTTTTTCATCGTATCTATATATGCACTCACTTATTGTAGCCTCCCTAAGATGAAAAACGAGTTCTAACGGAAGTTATCTCGGTTTCTCCGCAGTTTGCGTTCAATGGTCGTTGTGGTCATTGGTGGTGATTTTAACGCCCAACTTAGATACTTAGCGGAGATGGAACGGCACATCGGAGGCCAATTTTCCGTCCCCATCGATCGGACCGACAACGGAGATCGTTTCACCCAGTTTTGTTCTGACCACAGACTGTTTCTGGTGGACACCAATAAGAAGCGACATCGGCTCACCTGACGTCCTCATCCGCCTTTACAGCGTAGGACTCAGGTCGATCACGTTGCCAGCGGTCATCGGTAGCGCAGATCAACTGAGGATTGTCAGTCATTCTGGCCCCCACCCGTTGATCCAGACCATGCTTCACTACGAGCCCGCTTTTGTTCGCGCCTAGTACGTGCTCACACCAGCACAGAAACCACTTGCCCGGGACAGTTGATTCTAGATGATAACCGCCGACTACAATTCCAGTCGGAAATCTCAGTGCAATTGTTGTCTCAATAACACGCCCAAGGTTCGAACGAGCACCGGGAGCAGGTCGAAGAAATCATGCACACAGTGGCAACTACCACATAAACCCCAAAAACGATAGATATCCTCAACTTCAGTTGCACTGTTAGATGCTCGCACGTTTGTCCCTCCGGATGCAACATATACTGGGACGCGTAGACCCCTGAGACCTGAACTGACCATAAGTTTGGGAAGTGACCGGGAGCAGTAGTAAATGGGAAAATGTAGGGAAATGAAAAGGGCCGCACATAACAGAAATAATCGCAACCTTTGCCAACTGATTAGGAATACTGTCCCATAGAAGCTGACCGTGGGCGAGCTGATTGAGGAGTCCGACGGCAGAGATTCACTCCCAGAAGCGTCGACTGACACGTTGGGCAGAACATTTTCGGGCACATTTCAGTTGACCCACAGACGCAGTGGACCTTTCAGTTATGCCTGCTAATGAATCAATGCAAGTGAATACCAGCCCTCCATCGGAAATGGAGATGGTGAGGGAGAGGTTTTTCTGAAAAGTTATAAGGCAGCTGGACCAGATGGATTGTCACTGTCCTTCTTCAACTATGGTGGCGAAGTATTAACATCGGAGTTGAAAAAACTCCTTAGATCAGTCTGGTCAAGGGAATAGATTCCTAAGGATTGATGTGAATCGGTGATTGTGTCGATTTGCACGAAAGGTGATAGATCTTCATGTGAAAACCAGGGAGAAACTAATTTAATAAGCATCGCATCCAAATTGCTCGCGGCCATCATCCTCCGCTGATTATCTAGTGCTTGCGAAAGGTGTATCGGTGGGAATCAAGCCGGTTTTCATCCCAATCGGAGTTATACTGACCAAATTTTCATTTTATAACAGATCTTAGAACATAGGCACATGTTCCGTTGTCTCACGATTTGTCTTCCCTGATTTAAAAGCGGCGTTCGACTGAGCAGCGCGTGCTGATCACATAATCTCTTAGATCTCGAATCCTATTTTCTCAGCTTGAGAACGTTAATCAATTATGTCACGGGTAAATATCAAACTGCAGTGGGCGGTTAAATCATTTACGTGACTTGAACTGAGACAGACTAGATCAAATGACGTAGACCGTTGTTAAATTTAGAATGGTATATCTGACGGTCTTACGGTCAACTAAAGCAACTCGTGCACATAAAGATGGACAGTTCCTACTCAACATGGTGGTTTGCCTGAATCTCGACAATTTACCTATCACTTTCTAAGATAAGATTGGGTCGTTCCTTAGTAAATATGAGTACCAAGAATATTTGCGTCCCTTTTGTAGTAATTTCGTTGGAATTATTTCCAGCGAGTAGATAGTGCTTTCAACTGAAAACATTCCGAGTTCTTTGAATTTCTGAACAATTTTACACTCTTTCGGTTAGCTTGGTTTTTTGTTCAGCAGCTGTTTTGTGCTCCAAATAGAAATTACATTTATGTCGTCGAACGCATGCATATCGAACAGACTCATAGTCATTGCGTTTGCTTGGAAGACAGGAATTTTCGGATTCAGCAGGATGTTATGCACTACATCTTATTATAAGCACTCGCACGCCCGGAATTAATCCTTGTGCGTGACATTTACGGCTTTACCCGCTGTTCGTGAATGGACAGACAGATTGAGGACAGCATGTTTGTAGCTGATAGACCGCTTAGGAAACTGTGGCCAGGAATCTTGTATGTCCACACATGAACAGAGTGGATGGCCAAGTGATTTAGTCGGGCATCTTCAGACTAATACGGGCTACTTTGTCGTATGTGTGCACTAACTGGACGATGTGTGTATGTCGCATTCATCAGTTTTTGACCAAACGCACAGACAGCACTGTAAAGACAAGCCGGATATGCGACCGATTTCTGTAGATCTCAAAGGTCAGTTTTTCGATCTCCGACATCCTCTCTGGGTGTTTTCTTCGTACATTTCATAATACGTTATGCTATCACGAGGGTCACTCCCAAACATCCACAACTCATTCTCACCAGATCGTCATTGTACTAATAATCGTACGCCAGTTTGATACCGAATTGTCCCATTCTCCTTTCTCACAGACAAGATCGGCGTACCAAACCAGGCGAACGTTCACCGCAAATGCATTCACAGTTTTCTGTGGAAAGATTGGATGGAAATGCCAGGCGATTTTCGGAAACCACATCACCCTCGGCTCCAACCATCCCTAGTCATTTAGCCTCGGCGTCGTTTTACGGCCTTTTGTATAAAATGAATCATCGGAAGCTTTTACAACATTGGAAACAAAGATTTTTCGTTTTGGACACTACGCGTCACCAGCTGCGATACTACGACACAATGTCCGATGAAGTGCCACGAGGTTGTGTGGATCTTCAAGATGTTCGTGCGGTACGACTCGTTAAGAATGTGGTACCACATCAAAAACGTGTGACAGACTGCGGTGTATTCGAAGTAAGCATTACCTATATAGACCAACACTTTCCCCATTTCCGCTGAGTTTTCCCTCTCATGGCTCCATATGTTTTGCAATCTTATCTGTTTTCAGTTGGACACTGGTACACGTACTTATCGGTTCGCGGCTGAACCTGCTGAAAAGGCCGCCGAGTGGGTTGAACGCATCCAGAACACTATTCAGTGAAAAGTTCCGTTCATGTGCAGAGTCAACAAACCGGCCAGACTCGACAGAAATCACTAGTATTTTATCCTCCATTCTCACGCATAATACCTTTCTTGATCCGACCTTCTTCACCTCATTGGACGCGTTTGGCATCGGAACTGCAAACAAATCGTGTCGTTTGGTTCTGCAGGGTCGAATGGTTCTTTTTATGAGCCTGAAACCCTCTGTGATGAGCGATACGGTGTAGGCAGAAATTGTCGATGATTGTATGCGGAAGACGTACCCGCCAGATTTAAGTCACCTGTACTTCAGGCATACACATATTCGAACCCACAGATCTCTTCTTTCGAAAGTCTGGTAAAATTAACGATTCGAGCGTTTATTACTACTCCACTCTAAGATTGACCAGAATAGCACAAACTCATTCGTATTCGGACTTTTCTTTGGCTTGCACACGCCTTGTACAGTATCCTTTGCCGATGTACAAATCTCGCCCGTTTCCCGACCTAGCAACAGATGCCGATAGCCCTATTTGAACAAATTGTTATGATTTATATTGATATCAACCTAGCCAAAGTTTGCAGCTACGGGCCTAACCGTTGTTTATCGTCGATGTTGTTGTTAACAACGAAGACAGATCCGCTTTTCATTGTTTCATCTAGATGTTTACTCAACACCACGCACATATATACAGACTGCTTCTATCCTCTTCCCTCATCGTATCACTTAAAGTCGTCATTGTTACCTTTTTCTGTTTCTTCTGAAACAAATCCCCGTATGTATTCAGCCTTACTGTGCGCATGTGATCACAGCTCCTACTAATACTCCATCCAAAATTTCTCTTCCAAGCCCCTATGCCCTCTTCTCCACCCGCCGTCAGGTTGAAGTTAGTTCTACAGCTTCTATCACCTTTGAAATCGTGTTTTTTCCACTTATCATCTATTAAAATTCCACCCTTCACTGGTAGTCAATGTTGTACTCAGACCTGCTGACCATGACCCTGAGGAGCTTGGCTATCTCCGCTTTATTTTAACCAAGGTTATTCCCATTGCTATGATTGCTACCACTAATGCTGCTAAACTTACACGCCGTCAGTGCAATGCGCAAATTGTACACACTGTTTCCAATCTAATATGATGCGCTACCAACGTAATGTCTGCCCTTTGGGGTCCGTCAGTAATGCCTACCGATGTTTGTGCCTTCATCCCAGACTGCAGTATTTGCTCCCTTGCTAGTTAGGATGTTACAATTCAAAAAGGAACCGTTTATTGGGTACTAAGAAACACTGATAGATTTGTTTTGATTGTGCAGTTTGTAAGCTGCGTAGGGCAAATCAGCGCGTCTCGGAAATGTTAAACGGTTTTAGTAACTAGTTGGTATACCAGTGCACTTTACTTTTATGTGACTGTTTCTTGCATGAGGCTATACGTCTTGCGGAGTGAGATCCAAGGTGGCGAGCAGAAGTGCGGTACTGAATGACATCGTGAACGCCATTTGGCTTTTTAGAGAAAGGACAAGTTGTTCATCCTCCGCTGGTCTTCTGTGGCTGACGTTTCGCACCTAATAGGTAAATACCAAAGTGGGCGCTGTTCTATCCGTGGCTTGGTGATTATCCCAGTTGCACCCAGCTAAGTTTGCCGTTGATTTGCCAATCGTGGGCCAATGAAGTGCACTATTTGTGAAGTACGAGCCCCAGCAGCTGCTAGCCAGTACTTTGTTTCGGTTTTGGTGACCGAACAGTACAACACTCAAACAGACCATGGATTCTGGTGGCCAATCGATGAGGTAGAGGAATCTGGAGGAGATATCACGCGTGTTGAGACTTAATAGAAAGACACTTTTTACGCGTTGGTTTCCATGATTCTGATGGTAAAAAGCCTGTAGTGTGATGTTTGCGAAACATACAGCTAAGCACATGAATTAACTCTGATGCGCTCCCTCACGTACGTTGATTTTGAACGTCACATTGAAAGCCATGGAAGCATCGTATAACAAACCTCCTAATAAGAGTGAAACGGTCATACAACGCTTTCATAATCTTCAATGGTGATTTTGCATTCATGGTACCAGATGAACCAATTGTTACTACTGAGGTTGACCAACTAAACAAACTGCTCCACCATGGTCGTGGGTGGGTATCTCAAGCTCTGAGTTGGCTACTTATCCTGAATGCCTCTCGAAATTTTCCCAGGTGACCGGTGTCTCAAATAACCTCTGCTGAGGAAGTCCTCTGCACTACCTTTCCGTAGCGGTGTTCCTACTGAAGTGTCAGGACAAAGGCGAACGCTCGGCGCCCTCCGCCGGATTGACTGATCATTGATAAGCATTCTAGGGCTAAGTTCTGATTGCAAATCAACCACGACTGTACCTACCGGCGTCCGTAGTGAAGAGGTGTACTGGGCAACCAGGATGTTTAGCTCCATCCAAAGGGCGTACCGACTGAACAATCAGTTATCGATCTCCACTGGGTTATGTGGCCCTTAAATCGTCCTGCTGCCTTGTGGACTAAATCATTTGGTCAAAAGCTCGGGACAGAGTCTCCCAAATCAGCCATCTGCTTTTTTTCAGGCAACCGGGTAATACCAAGCCCACAGAGAGCTCACAGATCCCGATGGATAGCCAGCTATGCGAAGATGGAGAACAGTGGACCTGACATGTGTTGTGAGCTCTACACATTATTTCTACTTGTTCTCCTTTTTCGCTTATTGTTTTCATCCTTCGCTATGATTCCATCTTACAGGAGAACTAACCATCATAACAGTCGATCACTAAGCGCGAATTCATGTAAAGGCTTATGACATGGCTGCTGCATCATCCAGTAAGCCGTTGAGGGCTAGTGCAGCGGAGCCGTGCAATCAAACTGGAACACGACGATGCTGTTAGTCAAAATACGAATGCGGTTTCCCTCATTATGAATGCATTATCTTTACTGTAGCTGAAAATTCCTCCCTCGCTTTAATCATTTTTTGTCTTAGAAGTGAGATTACGGCCATCAATGTACAACTGATCCACTTGTGAAAATACAGCAGATTTGAACTGCGGTGACGCGATGGGTTTATTTTGGTTAACTAAAGTTGCTTTTGATCACCGATATCCGCTGCATTCTCGCCCGACTCAGTCCGCTGCAGTTGATACTTGCCAAGCATAGCCGCCACTGTTATCTAATAAAACTTATTAATTAGAAGCCAACCTTGTTGATTAAACCCCTAATACTAACCATAAACTTCAGCTACGAAACTCGTAAGCATGCATCGCAAATTTTGTGCACGCACTGGTGGCCGCAATTGCCATGTCTCTAATTACATGGCTCGTGATCAGATCGCTGTGCAGACTCGCTTTTTTAAAGAAAAAGCACCTGGTCATCAAACGTCAGTTTGTAGGGAAAACTACGTATTTATTTTGAAATTTCCCCAAAAGCATTTCAGGAAATTTGAATGATGTATATCCGTCATTGCACATTTATCAAGAAAAAATAAACCGACAAGATGAAATTGAAATGAAAGACATTATGTGTACATCTGATCCATCTTTGATGGCTTGTCTCCACAAATATACATTATACATGAATCCTTCATCATTGAATCATCCAAGAAGTCCCAGTTTGCCGCAACAGAAGCTAATATTGGGCTGATAGTTCGCATCTGGCATAATGCTTGGAACATTTCCTTGGCAGAATGCCAAGCGTAACCAGGATTATCAAGAGTGGTGTAGAATAGCACATACAGCACAGCGGAGACCGAGTGTATTTTGCACCAGGTAAGGAATTCTGCAGCTTGTCCAGATACAATATTTGGCTGTTCAAGCCAGTCCCACTGTGCATCGTTTGGCTTTTCTAGTTGCTCAGTAGCTAGGATCCGGATAAACGAAGGGCCGTGTGGAGGGCTGTGGGACTGAAACTGGTACATGGGCTGGGTGCATAAAATAGTCACTTGGAGGTTCCTGCTTGAATTATCAGATGAGCTGAACAGATTACCCATTATAAATTGCACCACTGTACGTAGGTTGACGTGTGGAATTCGTTTTGAAGCATGGATGAGGATAAAAAGTGTACCCCCACCAACACTAGGGTTGTGATGCAAATGAACTTGGTTCTCAACTGTTTTTTTTGTTCCTCCGAAACCTGGGACTGAATAAGATACGACGGCAATTAAGTTTTCTTTGGTCAGTTGAAAACCACAGGTGACAAAAGCCATCTGTAGAGGGCCGACACCGATGAGAACGTTCTTCACGGTTATTTGTTCAAATACATGAGACAAGCTAATGAGTTCGCCGATGGGTCCAACGCATGAGAAATTCCCTTCCAATCCAGTATCTGTATCTGATTCTTCGTCAGATTCCCATTCCCCTAAAGCACGGGAGAACGCGGGAATACGCTTGAGCAAAAAATCCATGGAACCCTTTTGCTTGGGATATTTTTTCTTCAAGAGCTGCAAAATAAAATAAGGCCAGTTATTAGTCATCTGATTTACGGTCGTCTACAACAAGTCCGTTGGTGGTGGTGATGTGGCGAGTATGACCCGCCATCAACGAGTCACAAGTCTGTCTCGTTCTAATACACTGTACTTTATCCGAGAAAAATGCGCCAAATGTTTCGATCACCGACCAAAAAGCTAATAAACTGAAATACGGTAGCCCAGCTCAATGCCACGCCTAACCTAGCGGAACCCTATGCTGCTCCATGTCAGTTCAAGTCTCGGGGCAATGGTTACCGGTCCCCCTCCTCCCGTGTCGTGGGCACTGCTGCCTGAGACATGTACCCTTAACTGCAATCATGCTCTCAACATATCACAAAAACGCCAAGGATTAAGGCGAACAGTCGATGGGGTGGAGTTTGCGAGGGCTGGCACGTGTTATGGACCATAAGCAAGGCTTGATCTTTCTTTTTTCAATGTATAATAAACAATAGCCCACCATCATTCGAAACCACTAGTAAAGTTCAACAAGCGTGACTCATCTCTCCACTAATGTCCGACTTCGCCATGGGCGAGGTGATGAAAGATGCTTTCAGAAGTCTTACAAATGTACAAGTCGAAGTGGGAAATGGAGGGAAGCTATGTGACCTAGATTACGCAGAAGACGTTGTCTTTTCGAGTCTGCGGACAATACACAACGCGCAATAGATAGATCTGCATAAGTGGAAAAATATAAGGTACAGCTGCATCATCGTTCGGCGTTAAACAGCAAGGCAAGCCCCACCGACCGCTGCCGTTCCCTCCAACGGGAACAGGGAGTGGACCTACACAGGCGGGAAAAGATAAGATACTGCTGCAGCCAACATACGGAACACAGTCTAACTGTACAAACGCACGTGTTTTCAATCATTCTAATTCGATAGAAAATGACAGCACGATCGCCACTGTTCACGGTTCACTACCATATCCTTCAGTGTCTCCAGCCAGCAAGTCGACGAGTCTTTCGGACCCCAACCACGAAGACGTGAGACACCTACTTTACCTAAGTTCGCTGTACATTTTCTCATCCCACGTTGCCACGTCATCTGTTGGCCTCCACATGGCTTCTTCCATTTCTTAGGAGGAACACAAAATAAGGCA
>LUCM01004864.1:0-12589 GCA_008360955.1 Fasciolopsis buskii
TCCACTCCGTGGGAGGGACGTAAAATAGGGCACGGTATGGTAGACGATTGTTCGCCATACGCAGCACGTGACCCAACCAGCGCAGTCTACTAAGTTTCATACAATGAAACAAGGTATTCTGAGAGTCAACACCTAGTATTAGATTTCTGACCTTCACATTACTCACACGGTCACTCCATCCAATCCTAGCTATACTACGTAGACATCGGTAGTCGAAAACCAGGCGACGTTCGTCGAAGCACGTACTGCATGTCTCGCAGTGGGATTTACTGTAGCATTTAAAACCAAGCAAGTTAACTGCACTTAGTATTTTTTCGCCACTCTTTTGCTTTTGTAGCAAATTTTTTTCCTGTTTGTTAACCGCGAATTTTTTGAAATTCTACCCGTTCCCAGGTGGACTGATAGGAATGGGAAAATAACGATTTAGAAATCAATACTTGTAATTCTTAGGTTGAGTACACAAGCGCACGTTTTTCTTCAATCATTCTGATTCGGTCAAAAATTATGACACGATCTCCACTGCTCACGATTCCCTGCCAGATCTTTCAGTGTTTCAACCCAGCTGGTGGATTGATCTTTTGGACCTCAACCACAGGGTTCATGAGACCCTTACTTTAGGTAAAGTTTGGTGTGCATTTTACTCATTTCAGAGTTCCACGTCATCTGTACACCTCCATGTGGTTTTCTCCGCTTCTATGGAGGAACGGAGAACAGGGCGCATTACGGTAGACTTTTATTTGCCATGCCTATCACATGGGCCAACCAGCGACGTCTTTAGCAATAAACCTTTGCGATTGTCTAACTTGGTATCAGTAAGGACATTGTGGATAGGCTGAGGGATCCAAGCGAGAATGTTGGAGACAAGCCAAAAGTTTAATAAATGAGAGGAAATTGTGAGCGGAAAGTCACTTATCACTAGCCGCCGTGCCTGGTGCGCAGTTTAGTTATCCCGTGGGGCAACCTATGCAGCATGCGGCTATTTGTAAGTGTGTAACTCGTGGGCGAATTCTGTAAAGAGGTTCAGCTGCTAAGGAGGAAGAATTATTAGGGTTCCCAATCGAAGCCTCCTATTGCAACACGAACCTGGCCCCAAGGCAGCGGGGCATGGCTCAGTGGATGCTCATCTTCTTGGGCCAATTATTCTTCTACTCATTGTTCCATTCGCGTTGACAGCTCAAATTGGATTTCAACTTGAGGAGCCTACAGAACCCTTCATTAGGCTCCTGTCTATTGACCTTCCTGATGTGATTCAATTTTCGCTTTGAAATAAGGCATCTTGTGTAGCTCTACTTCGTTTCGGCCAACCGGCTAGGTTCACGTCCACAGAAGAATCATGTAACCTGGTGAATGGTGGTGCTGGTGGATATAAAAGTTACCATACGTAGTGAACTATACGCATTGTTTGTTTCTCTTTCTCGCTCGTTGTTTTTGCCGTTCGTCATTTTTTACTCACAATTTCATGTAAAATGCAAATATAACCCATCGGGTCATGGAGGTACGCAAGCCATCACACCACGTTGAAATGCAGTCTAACCTTGTAAGCCGTCGAGACTACTGCAATGACATGCAAGGTCGCCGAGTTCCAGTTATCCATAGATTGTTATTAGGCGACATAGAAATGATGGCTTTAACCGAGAGTCATGTTAGAAAGATAACGAATTTGAACGTTTGCGCTTATTTTCCTCTCCCACACTCATTTTCTGCTTGGGCTTGTTATTTCATGTCTTATTCATTCGAGTTTCCACGATTCTGTATCCTCTGTCTAAAAATTCTGCTTGTCATTAGAACCTCAATGGATTAACAGTGATACTGGGTATATTTATTTCATCGTGCGCAAGTAAAGTGAATAACACATGCTGTTAGCCCCTTTTGGTCGAAGTTCTGGAACGTTTTGCAAACTCGAATGATAATTGCTTGCTGGGGTGGACACTTCATCGTTGAAATTCCAATTTTTTTAATACAGGCTTCTAGCACCGACGCAATTTCGGGCTCACAAACCGGGACGTTGCTAACCGATGCCAATGGGAATACAATCCCTGTTGTTCAAGTCGTGTCCCAAGCTGGTGGATTGACACTTCCTATCGTACAGGATGCTAACGGAACACGAACACAAATCATCCAGCTTCAGGTCAGTGGTATTTCTGATTTTCAATTGGTGTTACCCTATTAGTTTGGTTCTCTTCTATGATGGGACTTCCGAGTACAGTGCACACTTCAGTCGAATTCCTTCTATCACCCGTACTCAGCATGAAGTGATTGCACGAGGAAAAGTCATTGAAAACTAATTAGGTCACTACTGTTTTCTGCATGTACATCATGGAACCATTCCTCACATTAGGTAACTATGAAGAAAATGGAACGCACGCAGATTTCGAACAACGCATGCAAGAAAGTTGCAGCTGACCTTTATGCTGGTATATATATATATATATATATATATATATATATATATATATATATATATATATAGTCATCCGGGCAAACGGAAAAGGGGAGCAACTGATCCTCGAAGCCCTCCACTCGAATAACTCGTTCATTTGGCATATCGAGATTGATGGACATCATGATGCAGAATAGAGGGGAAAACAGACGGACTAAGTGGGCAAGCTGGCCGTTTGAAAGTAACTTTCGTCACTCCATACAGTGAGTGTATGTTACGTAGCGGGGGAATTTGTGATATCGGTATAGATTTACACTAAATCAAAATAAGTATGCGCTCCCTTGCATTTTGTTTGGACGGTTTGTGCTGCAGTAGATCAAACTAGTTTTCCGGATTGCTTCTTGCTTATGACTTGGATAGTACTGCCCACAGTAGCGGAGACGACTGAAAGTGGCAGTCCTCATGAAGAGCCCCATTCATGCTGTCGACCTTTGGAGCCCAGAACCTCAGAGGCGGTTGATCAAGCGGATAAGATCGTCGCACTTAGACGTGAAGGTCACGGGTTCGAGTGCTCCCGCCGCTGGTCAATTGGCAATCCTCTTTTGGCCGCTTCCTAAGTCCTGAGAAATTATATAGCGTCATTTCATTAATAAGGGAAGTAGAAAATAAAAAAGAACATCATTCTGGTAGCAGGTGATTTTAAAGCACCAGTAGAAAACCTAGTGCATTCAACGCTTGTTTAGGCGAGATTTGCACTTAACCCGTTCAGTCTGCAGATGATCGGAACATGCTTGCCCAGCTTTATGCAGGTAATCGTTTGTTTCTGTTCAGCATGCATATCCTTCACAGTTCTTGCCAACCAGCGACATGGAGCTCTAGCTCGAGAAGTAATCCGAGCCACATCGACCATATTCAATAAGCTATCCATGCACGATTTCCTCCAAAATCGTAGATCTTACTGGCCAACGTACGCAAGACCGGACCACATGTTAGTTTTAATACCATATTCACTGGGGCTCAGTGCCCATCGATGTGAAGCCGGTGAGCCTCGGAATGTCTGCCTGATTAGTAGAGCCCAGCTACTTGAAATGAAGCATCTGTTCCAAAGTGTCCCACTGATGTGGATACAAGGTGACGAGTCTTGCGAAGTTGTGAAAACTTCGTTTTTGATATGTTTACCTCCAAGCCAACAATCATGGCTTTGTGTACAATCCTCTCTTGGGACCGGCTACTTAGTTGTAGGCTTTTCTCTCTAAAGAACAATTTCGTCGGTTAACTCTAGGTATGCTCCAGTGATTGTCCGTCAACGGAGTCGAATGCTGCACGGAATTCGGTGGAGCACGCTGTGGTCGGTTGCCGGAACTTAAACTGCTGTTCTAGAATTCGATGTAGTGTGAAGATCTGATCAACACAACTCCTTCCTCGACAAAAGCTATACCACGACATGTTAGCTTTAATACGATATTCACTGGGGCTCAGTGCCCATCGATGCGAACCCGGTTGGCCTCAGAATGTCTGTCTGATCCGGACTTTAGCTCCTGTTAAGGGCAGAAACTACCAGACAAGCTAAGAACTCTGGGGAACAGTAATGTTAGTGAGACGCGGGATCAAATCAAACGAGCGATCACTTGCCAGCATGTTTCGCCTACAGTCTTAAATCTGTTGTCCATCAAAGGCGTTGGATTTCTCAGGAATCACTAAGTCTAACTGAGAAAAAACTCCAGCTCTCCAACTGCAAGGAGGTGAATAGGGTGAGACGATCGTGAAAACTGATGGGTCAAGTTAGCCGAAGAAGCGAGAGTAACAGCTGCTTCAGATGGCATGCAAGGACTGTTTAAATCTGCATACGACATCGGCGGGTGGCGAACTTCGGTTAATGAAACGATGTAGGATAAGAGTGGAGATGGCAAAAACGTAACTGCTGGGTCGCGTGCTAATGCAGTCATTGCGTCATCAACAGCTGCGAATCCTTGGCATGTGTTAGTGTATCCACCAAGTAGAATCGAACACTCGACTGTTGAAACTGCGTAAATCGGCCGATTCCGACAAACTTCCCTCAGTCATTTTTAAACTGGGTGGCGATATCTTGATAAGAGCAGTCACCTCCGTGTTCCGCTGTCGTAGGGATGACTCACTAATTGTACCTATCTTCAAGAATGGAGCACGCAGTGATCGTAGTAATCATTGTTGGGTCAGTTTAACTCCCATAGTCCGCGAACAGCAAGCCGGATTTCGCCTAGGTCGAGGTTGGCTCGGNCGGATTCTTGCCCTTCACCAGCTACCCAGAAAGCGTCACACACACACACACGCATACACGTTCGCACTGTCGCTCGAAGATCGTAGTTGTTCTCTACTTGAAGGACGCCTGCGACTCAGTCGACCGAACGGGCCTACTCAATGCTGTTCACCAGAAGGATATGCCAGAAAAGTTCGTTAACCTTCTGCGAGCATTAAACTCGCATATATGCGGCCGTGTATGGGTGTACGGTGAACTAACAAGCTCATTCGAAACGATCAGTGGTGTTTGAGAGGACTTTCCACTTCGGAATTTTATTTCTAATTTTTTCATCCACGAGATAATGGGGCGTGTTTTAGGAGACCTCCAGGATGTGGGCGCCGAATTGGCAAATTGTAAACCGCCATGTGATCTTGACTACGGACCCGATCTTGTGTGTTTGTTGGGATGTAGGGTATACGCTCGACGTAAGTTAGTCGGTCTCATAAGAAGTGTAACTCCATTTGGCATGTGTTTTGAACCCCCAAGTGTGTGGCGCTTTCACAAAGCTGGACGACATTAGCGCCATACTTGATACTCGGAGGAGAGGAACTAACCGGTACAGATCGTTTGGTTTACCTCATCAGCTGCTTGACTAGGGATGGTAGCACGATAGTAGAGGGCACAAAGGGGGCGTGCGCTGAACTGAACCACTTGTGACGCCGATGTAGTATTTTGATGAAGTTGGTGGTAATGTTCATAGCTTGGTTTTTGTCCATCGATGCTTACGTCGTATAGCTACGATTGGATGGAGTGATCGCATGAGCAATATAAGGATGGGAATTGAAGTATTGAGATTATTCTGCCGAAGCATATCAAGCTTAGTAGACTTTGTTGTTTGGGTCCACGTATTGCGTGTGGCAAACATTAGCTTACCAAACTGTACCCTATTTTCCTTTTCTCCCAAATAGTGAGGAAAGCCTTGTAAATGTTAGCAGATGGCGTGGCGGCGTGTAATGAGTAAATGTAGGGCTAAGCTAGGTAAAGTGTGTTTTGCCTACCTGTTTTTCGTGTCCGAAGGACTCGTCTTCCAACTAGTTGGAGACACTAAACAATTTGGTAGTGAACCGTGAACAATGGAGCTCTCGTTGTCATTTTCTGTCCAGTCAGGATGATTAGGGATTTGCCTTTGTGCAGCCGGGCTGTATTCTATGGGTTGGTCACTGAAGCGCTCTTTCATTTTCCGAGGCGTGTATTTCCTGGGTATGTCAAATTTTTGAGGATTGGTGTGATTTTGTGAAAGCGTGATAACTTCTCTTGTAAAATTCTGTAGGAATGGTGTTGGCGCCTTTTGCTTCCAAACTGCTTGTGTGAACTAGTATCTACCTTTTAACTACTTCTCAACATGATGTCTGCTTTAGAATGAATTAGTTTTCCGACCCGTTCAGGGCTGCGTTGATCTAATCTTTACTGTTAGATGTAAGCCTATAAGTTCTCCCTCCGTAATCCAGCAATCTCTCTCTCTCTCTGTCTGAAAGCACCTTTTGACTGTGTTGATCCTGCACCTTTGTGGACTTTCTGTTATTGGAAGGCGAGTCATTGAATTTCATATCGCTTTTCCAATCTGTATCCGAACTCACAGCTGAGCCGGTGTTTACGTCGATGTTGCACATAATTTATCAAGCGAAGTGTTGTTCGCCAGAGTTTCCTGCTTTCACCCTTTCTTCTCAAATTTGGTAGTTAGCTGATGTTGGAGACAGCCCTGTTCTACTTCGGGAACAGTAACGTCGATATTTATTTCGGCAGGGTATCCTGATGATTTTATGATGCTATGCGAAATTGTTGGTTTTCCTCGGTCTTCTGATCAACAGTGTGGATTGATGTTGTAATGCTGGATTAACTCGACCCGGAGAAAAATAGAACGAGGTGGATTTATTAATTTATTTGGATATTTGAATATAACGTGGTGGTCGTGTATTAGATGAGTTGTCTGCGCGTACTCAGAGGGCTGTATTGGCGTTCACCAACTTGAGGCATCTGTGGAGGCACTGAATGTGATTTGATTGACGTTGTCGGATCGTTCGAAACATGAGTGTAATGGAGGGGACATATGCCATAGCCACGATGGACCACTGCACGGGAAACCTGAGATTCGAACCCATGGTCTTTTTGACAGACGCCTGATCCACTTTACTATATCGGATTTTGTGCATCTCCCCAGAAAGACTACCTCATTATACTCTGTTCTACAGAGCAGTTGATAGTTGAAGATGGCCAGATGGATTGAGTACACGAATCGCCTAAATTGCACCCAAAGGAAAATCGTGTTCTAAGATTTACTATTGACTGCTCCTGTGGATTGATCAAAGAAGTCGCTTGTGCTGCAGGCTTAACGATCTTTCACTCCATTCTAAAATCAAAATCCCATTTTCAGTCTAATGTCAGTCATTACACGATGTTTCCTAGGTCCAACACATTTAGCTCACTGATAATGCCTGCTCTCGTAGTGTACACTTGCATAAAAAGTTCTCTCCTATCAACAGATGCCAGAGGTATCAACTGGCGTAAGTACACTTTCTACGCATGAGAAAATCGTTGTTTGACTGTGATTCGATTGCACGTTTCGTAGCCCGTCCTCATAGTGCATGTTGTTTTTTTTATAAACAAAGAACATGAAGAAATGGACAATGAATGTTTTATTCCGTTCCGTTCTTTGAACCTTTTGGGGTCGAGAGGCTTTGATGAATCATCATTCATACCCGCCATGCTTGTTGTCTTCATAGTGTCGATCGCCTGTCGCTTCACCTCCAGTTTCTTTCTCTATGAGTAAATGTGGCAGTTTCTTGTCCCACAAGATTTATAATCGTTGTTCTACCACGATCGTCTCAATTTTTATTGTCGTGACTGTTGTTCATTTTCTTGTTGTTATCATTTTTTACCAGAATACCAAAACCGGCTCTCAGTGAGCCCCTTTCAATCCCCTGCAAAGTACTCGTCTGTCTCGGCTCCGGTGTCGTTCATGCTCCGTCCCCTCCCATTCGTCGTTCACTGTGACCTCGTCCCTCATTCGAATAAACAGTGGTCTTCAGACCAGCTTCGTACTAAAAACTCCTCAGCCGATCCCCGAACATTTTCTTGCCTCTGCTTTGTGAATAGTGCCCAACTAATGTTATCAAAATACTTTTTTACCTCGAATGCCGAGGCTATATTGCCCTTATATAGTTGTTTTTACCTGAACACACGGCATGTTATGTTTTGTCTTCATGTTCGTTCTGCCTGTCCCAAAAAGTGCACCACTCTGGGGTATTATTCTGTCTATAATCAATATCCTCCTTCCAGTTGGTCAACATACTTAAAAATTTTGTATTGTCTCTTTTTATGCGTTTATTTCCTCCCGTCCGTAATTCAACACCACCGTTCGTACCTTAACCGTGACCTTGTCGTTCGATTCGAATTGCATATCCTAGCGGCCAACTTTGTTGTTACAACAGTCCGGCCCGGTGTTGGCAGCGAATTCTGTGGGTGCCGTTCTGACGGGAGTCGATGAACCGATCTACACCATACAGCCACAAACGTCAATTCTCACTGCTGGTATTTCGGGTACCAATGCCGCCTCGTCGCAGCTTTTGTTTTCATTTACCGACCCAACCGAATGTGTAATTACAGAAGAAAATGATGGACAACAACAAGAGACTATGACCTCTCAGTCTGAGGTAGTCACTGCCGTAGGTGTTGAGTCTGTCGCGGTGTCGGATTTAGCGGGAACATCCGAAGTAGCCACTAAAGCCTCTGTTCCTGATATTCATTCAGGTGAACTACACTATTCCTCTCATTCGGAATACTCGTCGAACCCCCCCGAGGTTAATCGAATCAACACTGACAGCCGCCTTGACAGCTCCAACAAAGTACTAAATGTTGAGGCACCTGAGTAACACCATGAGGCACATTTTATCACGACGCTCTTGTTTCGCGTTTTTGTCTTACTCAGTATCACTTCCATACTTCTGGTGAACCATTTCGTTACTTTCACACTCTAGTCGTTGTAAATAATACACGCAATATAAATCAGTTGTTCTTTTACACAGCACAAATAACATGTATATCGTTCAGTGTTCCTGAAATTGGTAATATTTCCATCTAAATTCTTTGAGTTTTATCACGTGGATTCGGAGACGTATTTTGTGAAGATTTCTCTCCTGTTCATGCGTCTGGTGTCCG
Organism: Fasciolopsis buskii; assembly: GCA_008360955.1. NCBI lineage: Eukaryota > Metazoa > Platyhelminthes > Trematoda > Plagiorchiida > Fasciolidae > Fasciolopsis > Fasciolopsis buskii. The sequence continues at coordinate 8,814 of LUCM01004864.1, forward strand.
AGATGTTTTGCCTGGATATCGTCAGTGTTGCGCAAACACCATTCCCATGATCTAACAATCGGTTTCGTTTATTTATTGAATTAGCCTCACGGGTCAATTTTACGAGTGAGTAGCACAATTTAGCAGAATCCAAAAGACTGATATATATATATATATATATATATATATATATATATATATATATAATAGCAGGTTAGAGAATGATGTTCATTCTCGTAGCTCAGATTCAACAAGATTGCAGTGATTTGTTCTCTGAGTTGGGGAATTTGATTGCAAACGTTTCATCACGAACCGCGGTGGCATCACCAGTGCTCTGATTTTGTGGCGATCGTCTAGTTGCCATCGTCCGCTTTAGTGGGTCACCTGGTTTTCAGTGGGTGTTGATTGGTTGCTCTGGGTGAAGCGGTAGGGCAGAGATGCTCCCCAGTTGCTTGGTTCATCTTCGTTTACTTTTGGCATGCTGTAGACTGAATCAGCGTTCGTTTCTACTGGCTTGTGCTGCTTGGTCCTCTGATCGGATCGATAAGTATATGTAGTCCAGGTCTACGTGTCCGTTAATAGATTTTTCCGAATAGTACCAATCTTAGGAAAATTCCTTCGAATGCTGTTTCACCTCGAGCGACGACCGTCACGTTTTCGTTGAACTTGTGACCTTCCCGGCGTTCCTGAATTGAAATTAGGGGAAGGTGATCGTGCCATTTTATCAGTTGTTGATCACGGATCCGTCTCCCGAATTTCTTTCCGGTTTGTCCAGTGTACTGTTTTCGCAGTCTGCAGTCAGTTTGATAGAAGACATTAGTTCGATTCTTGTCTGCTATCGGTTCTCTGGTCTTCGATAGAATCTTTTGCAGGTTTCTTGTTCGCCTGCGAGCTACTTCGATTCCGTGGGGCTTGGGTAACCTTGTCGCATAAGAAATATACTTGTTGTACGACTGGATAGTTGTTGCTTTGGTCTGTTTAGCGACCTCTCGGCACAGTTTTTTGTTGGTGCTTCATCTGACAAAGCTTCATGTGCAACCATTCCTCAGAAGCATTCGAAGCATTTTTATCGTTTTCTTCGCTCCGTAGTGCCACAGTAGGGCAGTGTTTTTTGAAGTGTCTTGATGCAGCTTTTCTTATGTCAGGTTGGGTGGTTGCTTTGAAATATTGGGATTTGGTCTGTGTGCGTTTTTGCAGTACACGGGTGTTTCCAATGTGCCTGTATCTGTCCGTGTGACGAGCACGTCTAGAAACGGCAGACTGTTATCATGCTCTGTCTCCATGGTGAACTTGATTTCCATGAAAACCCCCTTGATGACAGTAAACATTCGTTGTAGTCCAGATCGTTGTGATTACGAACGTGTCATCCACATGGTGCAGCCACAGTTTTGGTTTGATGTCCGGCAAGACGGTTTTCACCAGTTTTTGCATCAATGTCTCTGCAATGAAGCCAGACGTTGGTGGGCCCTTGGCAGTTCCTTTCACTTGTTCGTAAAACACCCTCGAACTTGAGTTCTGCCTACAGACAATTATGCTAATCCATATACACTGTTCAACTTCGGTTGTTCGTTCCACTGGTGTTCTAAAAGTTTTGTAATCTGTGCCTTGCGTAACCTAAGGGTATTTATGTGAAAAGTAACACGACATCGAAGATCATGATTTCATCATCTTCAATATTTGTCCCGTGAAGTTTTTTCAAGAATTGCAAGGCATTGCTGATTGAATGTTCATGTTGTGTGATGAGAGGTTTCAGTGGCTTCCATAGGGTTTTGGCCAGGTTGTATGTTGGCGTTGCGACTATTGTTTTCAGGGGCATTTCTTGTTTGTGAGTTTTTGGTAGTCCATAGAATTGTGCGATGTTTCAGTCATTGGGCTTTACTCTCCAGCGCTCGTCCCTGTCTAACTGATGTAGGTCTAGTAATCATTTTACTGTCGCATTGATTTTCGTCTCATGCCTTCAAGTTGGATAGTCATTGATTTCTCGATAAGTAGACTTATCTTATAACAATGCTTTCGCTTTTTGTAAGTATTCTTATTTACCCATAGCGACTGTGACCCGCCCCTTGACGGATTGTCACATTTCCTGTTTTATTTCGTCGGATTCCGATGACCTTGAGTGTGTTCTATTTCGGCCAGATACTCCTTACTGGGGTCTTTAAAGTTGAAGTTTAGCCTCACTCGCCCAAACGACTGACATGTAACAAGGAAATTACACAGCGCGACCCATAGATCAAAAGCATGTCCCACCGGGCTCTCATCGAAAAAAAGTAACTGCTAGTGAAAAGGTCAAATTTCGGTGTTCATTTCAGTTTTTGCAACCATTAACCATGGTTTTGCTTGCTACCTGACAGTGCACTTTACGCGGAAGAGAAAAAGACAAAAAATAGTTGTGAAACTTTATGGTAGGGGAACCATTTTGATGCTACATCAAAAAACGGTCGTGAACGTTTTATGTCCACCTACCAACTAGAATTCTTGGATAATTCCGCATTACTTTGAATTCCAGTCAAGAGAACGGAAACCATCAATTTAAATCCCCTGAGAGTCTCACCCTTGCTAGAGTTCACATCACAAACAATTGAATTCTCATTAACTTCAGTGGTAATTGCTCTTATGAATTAATGATGTCGCAGTAGGAACTGTCGTATTCTAGAGCTGTGAAACTCGTGTTTAGTGGAAAGAACGCTTTGGGAGTTTCCATATCTGATCGATAATATCTCGAGCATTTCTTAAATTTGTGCGGCACGTCATAGTGTCATAGTCTGACGTGAATAATCACTTCACATTCCTCACTGTTGCTTAGGCACGCCTCCCATTATCTGCTTCATCATACGTTTCTTGTGCATGACCAGAGCCTATGTTGTGTTGATTCGAACGTCACAATGCTTACGCGCATTACTACGTCAACGATGAACTTGTTCTCGGTTCATTTCGTTGGGTAAATGCATTGACAAATAAAGCACAGAAACGAGGTCATTAGTGAGTGTTGTTCCAAAGCGACCATCTCATTAAGGGGAAAAACTTTGAAACAACGAATAAAAAGGAGCCTTCTTACTATTTCTACATAGTCCTTTGTTCTACAATCATTTTCTCTTACTGTGTCGATGCCAGCAGACTCCAAGGCTGAAAATGACACACATGCAGGAGTGTTTCTGCGTGTTTGGAAAGGCAAAAGTTGCAGGACTTTGAAACGTCTACCGACGCTGCTTTCTATAAGAAAGTGAATATTCTTGGGGGTCAAGCAAGTGCTGAGGTCTGCGTGCCGCACAATTCATTTGTCCTGCCAATGTCGTGCTCCGAAAATCCGACTGAGGGCCTAAGCAATCTATGCTCGCCCTAACGGTGCTAACTCACATATTCAGTTGTCCACCAAGGCGATATTTCCAGTCTGAATAGGGTGACGACGGTGGGCTCCCTTTTGTTAATTACAGCCCTGATCGGTGAACATGGCTGAGCCACTGTAGGTGACGCCTTTGGAGAAACGACGGAAGCCGTTCAACGTTCATGCAATACTGATGCACAGAGGCTTTTGAGATGTGATCATACCACCTGAATTTTTCCATGTGATAGAGGCACCAATGGTCGAAACTTTCTGGCCGTGTTGTGTCGGTTAGCACGCATACATAAAGACTGGACGGACGGAAGCACGGTGAAAGCGCAGCTTTGTTCGGAAGCTTATTTCGCTGCGATACCACAATTCTTTGCGTCGTGATATAAACGTTCTCCTGGCAAAGTCTAAGCGGAACGTAACCTCGTCTCTGGTTTGGCCGTTCGGTTGGTTAGTAGAGCCCAGCTAC
>LUCM01004865.1:0-58911 GCA_008360955.1 Fasciolopsis buskii
GCCTTTGGCTCTGAGGGCTAGGGAGATAGACCTCTCAGCGGTGCCGTTCAGACGTTCGACTTGATCGTTTTCTTTGGGATTGTAGGAGGTGGTGTGGCTAGGGGCCACATCCTTGTCTCCCAGGTACTCGGAGAGTACGTACGCTGCCAAATTGTGAAGAGTTGACTGAGGCGCCTGATGGCGTTGGAGGAGTACATGTCCGGGCAAGGGATTGTGAATGGAAAGCACGAGTACTCACCAATGATGGTGAGGATATAACGATTACGGAACGTCGAAGGTAGCGGACTCTTAAAGTCAATGCTTAGCCTTTCGAACGTTTGTGTTGCTTTGATTAAATATCTAGGGGTCGGTTTGTAGAAGTGCAGTTTCATTTTCGTGCAAACGTTGCATCGCGCAGTCATATTCTTAATTTCCGCCACAGAGTAGGGCAAGTTTTTAGTTCGGACAAAATTTGCTATTCAAGTCATTCCGGGATGACAAAATGAATCATGTAGATCTTTCAGTTTGGTAATATCAAATAGAGAGCTGCAAGCGGCACGAGAGAGTGTATCCAGCACCGGGTTTTCTTTTCCTGGCCTGTAGATTATGTCATAGCTGTAGACGAACGACTCGAGTCGCAGTCGTTCAGTTTTATCATTTTTAATTTTGCTTAACGGTCTGTTATCGCACGTGAGAACCACGGTTCTCTGATCCGTAATGAGCTTGAAGCAAATCCCTAGGAGGCAGTGTTGCCACTTGCAAATAGCCTCGACGACCGCGCAGGCTTCTTTTTCTACCGCCGGATGACGCTCCTCGCTGGCAGTTAGACTATGCGAGGAAAATGCCACGGGACTATTGCTTTGACCACGGCAGTGTCTGGTGCGTCTGTTCCGATCACCAGAATGTCGCTCTGATTTCCAGTATTATTCGTGGCACTCAATAACGGCTTGAGGTTGTCGAGGGTGTGCCTTACATATTGCGGTAAGGGTAAGTTTTGTTTTTCATGAGCGGGTTGATCTTGTCGGAAAGCGACTTTATCCACTGTAAATAGTACGAGAACATCCCGATGGCGCAAAGTAAAGAGTCCATGACCTTTGAAGCGGGAATTTCGTGCGGTGGTCCCATTCGTTCCGGATCGAGCCTGGCTTTTCCTTCCGATATAAGGTAATCCAGAAGTTTTTTTCATCAGCGAGTATCACGGTTTTGTCGGTGGTAAAAGTAATACCATACTTTGTGCCTGCTTTGAGAAATCCATCAAGGTTTCCGTCGTGATCGGCTTTTGTGCTGTTAGAGTCGAATAGCACGATACGCCCACTTGACCAACGGTTCTACCTGAACATCCTAGTTGCAGTCTGTGCCTCTTGATGCCATTATCCCTTCACTACCCGTGTATACTGGTTTGTTTCCTGTTCATCTAGAACTGCCTTAGTCGTTCCCACTCCTGTTATTTGTTCGACGCCCGTCGCGTAAACAAGCTGCCAACGATGACTGCTGGGTTTCCATCTGATATATCGAAGCTCTAATATACGATCTCTCTTCTTCCCCCAAACTTCATAACTTTGGAATGTACTTCTACTTGGGAGATTCCTCTTCAATTGAGGATCATCCAGCTAGTTATCACCTAAATACCATTTTGGGTACTTTCGCATGTGTGTTGGCGTTTACTCCTTTCGCTTTTACTTAATTACTATGCTTTGTAATGATTTCACTCAGTTTTTACATTTTAAGTTACAAAAAGTAACGTATGCTGTTTAAGAACCCATTGAGACAAACCCGTCCTCGTCACCGTTACTCTATTTTAGACAGTTATTTTTCGACTATTTGCGCTTGCGCTCGTCATATTGCTATGTAAGGAAGTAGTTACTTATTCGCAGATAACCACTGGCCCAACCTAGATGGAAGCGCTATGAATTTATCACGTTCAGGCATGCTGTATTGGTAAGATAGCATTTTTGGAAGAAAATGCCATCTGTGCTATTTCAGTTATAACTTTTATTTTAATAGTTTTTGTTTTGTGCATGCGGCTCACCGTTCAGCCTAAATAGTGAGAGCAGATTTGGGTTTCTAATCGAATGACGCACCTGGTAACCATGGTTGCGTGTTCATCGCTTCTTCAAAATAGGAGAAAACTGGATTCGTGAACCACAAAAATTTCAACCAAAAATTGCAGAGTAAAAGTTTTGCAATGCAAAGAGGCTCGGAAAAATCCTCGCAGTCGACTATAGAGATTTTATCTGTAGTGTCTGAACGCCGTCTATACGATGTACAGCGGGGTTGAGATGCGCAAGCAACATACTGGGTGATCATAGAGGTTCTGATTGGATTGGCCGTCTGGAACTGCGGTGAACGTTCGCCAGTGTGGCTACACATTATTTACTGAGTGCAAAGTTTGCTTGGTAGATGGTTTAATTCCTCATGCTCTGGCCTCTTCTGATGACAGATTTTATTCCTATCAGTTTAGCTAATTATTTTCTAAACATGTCTTCAAAAAACTTACGTGGAGAACATCCTTTCTGTTTTTTATCTAATGGGCCGTGCTCATCCACTTTCTACTCCTCTGTACGGTCGGCATAATTATCAGGAATACACTGCCCCGGAAGATCATTTTCAATGCCAGCGGGCACTGGTACCGGACATTGCAACCCCTGATATACTTTCTCGCACGGGCATCCGAAGAATATCGTTTCCGTTGCGTGATGATTCTGACGATTTTAATTGCCAAGGCTTGCCGTCAGATCGTCGTTATTGGATGCTCGACCAAAGTTGTCCCCATTGTTTTGAATGCGGTTGCCGGTTTACTACTTTGAGAAGGAAGCATCATTGTCGGGTTTGCGGGCGAATATTTTGTCATCAGTGCAGTAATCAGGTTCGTTTTATTGTGCTCGGTTTCTGGTGCCTTTTTTATTTTGTGTTGTGATAATCCTTAACCAATTTTAAACTTCATAGAATCACTTAATTAGAAACGGGCTCACACAATTTGCTTTTAATTTGATGTAGAAACAGTGGGTATGGAAATGGATCGATGAAAATGACAACCGGTAGACGGGGCGTAAGGTACTTGACTGTGACCTAACCAGCTGACATAAAACGATCTGATTCAATGGTGGACCGGAAATAATCTCAGGATCAAGGTGCTGATTGGCGTCCTCGGTGTCATTAGGAGCTCATCCAAGCTATCTTCTCTCGCTTTTCGTACCTAAGTTGCTTACTGTTTGCTTATTTTCGTCTAATCAAGTACCACAATATCAACTGTTTATAAATTTTTTTAAGATTTCTACACCACTTTAATTTTTATACCGAAAATCCGCGATTCATGAGCTATTATTGGATCCGAGTAATCATGGCGTATGGTTAATAACTGATGTTTTATTTCTATATAAAACAAGGAATCCAATATACTCACTCTTTCCATCCTGTTTATTACACGTTGTTCAGCATATTTATTGTGTAGTATAACAACAATATGATAACTTTTCGTCGCCAGGGGAATTTCACTCACTACTTGTGGGCTAGGGAGTTGTTTCTTATTGAGTAACTGTCCATTTCTGCAACATTTCTTCCCTCAGTTCCTTGAAGGACAACTTATCGGGCTCTCTGGGCCTCAGAGAGCGTGCAGTTATTGTGCTCTAACGTTACGAACCCAAATAAAACTGGAGAAAGTGTCGAAAAACAGCAACAAATTGGCCACACGTTCCCCAAAAGAAGGAAAAAATTCCCTCGGTCTCAGTGCGAATTCTCTAGAAGAAAATTCCGAAGACTGCTCTTTACAGCAGATTGAATGTGGCAATAAGGGGCTCTCCGATATTTGGAGTCGAATTAGCCAGACTGCAACTTTACCTAGTGTTTCTGGTGCCAAACAACTGTTATCAGCCGTTAATTTGGGGCGCACGTCAAAACAAACGATCGAGACCAATAAATCTCTTGTCAACACACTTGAATCACCTTGTGATATCTTTCCGAGATTCGTTGCGGCCAATTCACCTGTCTCGCACCGAAAACGTTTTACTCCTCCATCTCACCCTTCTGGTATGCGATCATCGTGGGGAATGAATGCCTCCCCATTGAATGTGAACATGCTTGGGAAGCAATTATCTACGTTCTCACCGAGTTTATTGCAGTCAGATCTAGACACAGATCCTCCCGATCGTTCTTCTATGTGTACAATGAACAAGCGGTGTGATTCAGTCGGACACGCCTGTACAGACCTGGACGATACGCAGATTATTGCCCTATGGGAACGCACTGTCGAGCCTTACTTGAATTCCGCTCTCGAAAATGAACTCCTGGTTGAGGTTGAGAATCGGATAGACACAGGCTCTATGGCACTGTCGAATATTCATCTGAATACCAAAGAGCTACAGTTGGTTATAGTTAAACATAATGGTCGAAAGATATGTTGCGCCTCCGGTCTAAGCCTCGTTTATTGGATTGTATCCACTGTTGAAGAAATGGATCACTGCAGGTGGGTTCTCAAAATTTAGATAACCCCTTATTTTTTCGGTACTCTGTTAATCCTAAATAAGTGTTATAGTGAGAAGTTCAAAGAGAGTAACTATCACTTGTTACTTTATAGTTCTTTGGGAAGATTGTTCATCCGGTCACCAAATGTTTACTAGTGCAAGCACGAAAGCGGACATTTAGTCACTGCTTAGACCAGTCTCCCTATATGGATTGGCCTAAATCGGTTGCGAATTTTTTGATGGTGAAGCCAGTTTAAGTGAGTCTCATAATCAACTTACAAGTACAATCTGTATGTTGTACATTTATGCTCGTCTGTAAGGCTAAATGGCTAACACGCTTTCATTGATGCTTATTCTTAATTTTCAACGTCGAGATTCTACGGATATTCAGCATTAAAATATGGGGTTGGATCTCTGAATTTAGCTTCAGGTATCAAACTGTCGAATTGGGCACTCACGTAACTCGTTTCAAGTGCCCAAATATAACTTGTGAATTTCCTTTTTTCATGACAAAACGCGAAAGTTAGCATTTAACCATTTAGTCATTAAATGTGCAAAACCCATTTGCGTTTATACCACATGATGCAGTAAAACATTTTCTCGATCTCGGTGTATTCAGTTGAAATAATCGGTTCTCACCACACACTGGTTTGCGTTACGGTGAAGTGTGAATGAAACTTGCTTTTTTTCCCTTGAACGGAGGCCAAATATACATTAACCCATTATGAAAAGGCTGTTCATTATATGAGCTGTTGATGTGCCGAAATATAACAATATCTGTTACTGTTGATATCCATTTTCTTATTATCCAGATGGAGAGCACGCTCTGCCTGTCAGCGTTTTATGGATCTCTCGTTACTACTTGATCTGAACCAACCAAGGAGATTGACTTTTCGAGATGACTTTACTCCGTACGAATTAAGATCGGTAAGTAATAATGTCTATTGTCTCGTGTTTGCATTGTGCACTCTACTTAATGAATGTTTACTAGTACTTGTTATGATTGTACAGTATTATAAAGGAGTGCTAATAAACAGCTCAAGAACCAGCGGCAGCTCAGATTTGTTATTGCAACTGAGTTCCTTCACCCTTCACCAAAAGCTGCGTCTTCATGGTACTTCAATTCACAACTAAGCATTTCTCCTTTGCACTTCGAATGAATAGAAGTACTTTTTTATTTCATATTCTTGATAACACGTGCGTATATTCGGTACTGCCCTTTGTAAAGGTACGATCACCTGTTATACTCTCGCCGCGCAATTTGGAGCGTCGAGTTTCATGTCCAGCTACCGCTACGCCTACTACTTCGCACATCTCAACCATAAATAATCTTGACGAACCGGATTGGCTACGCGAAATTGATGAGTTTTCCGCTCGAATTCGCGGTGATCCACCATCCAGTGCTCATCCCAGCTCCGTGGCAAGTGACGGTGAGGTTGCCATTGGACACGTTTCCAGTACTCGGGGTCCAGGTTAGATTTGTTTTTGAGAAGACCTGTCAGCTTTCGACAAGCGTCTTTCTTCGATGACCTTTGCTCTTTTCGTTATCGGTCAATTTCCTATTTAAATGTCTAAAATTGGTAGCAGCCCATTGGACGAAAATAATGTAATTTCTCGTTTCTAGAACAAAACGAATTAAATGATAAGCGATAGGTGCCAGTCGCCAAGTGTATCAGAAAGAGCATAGTTTGCAGCGTCAGAATGTAATGACTAGTATACTGTGGATCTAATACCAAGTCGTCTATCTGCTGAATAATTGATTTGTAGCTTTGAACTCCAGCAAGTCTCGTCCTCGTCAACTAGTCTGATTGGAAGTGGAGAGTATCTCATGTTATCTCAAATGAACGTCCAGTTTACTGCGCATGGTCGCCGTTTAACCGGCTATTGCTCCTACATCACTAATCGATGACAAGTTATTTTCTGATCCGACCAGTAAAATTAAATTCGCTTTGTTTCTTCGTCGATAAAATGTCATCACAGGTCGTTCTGACAACTCCCTTTTACGGTTTTTTTTTCAGTGTACCGAACTCAAGCTAATCTATCGACGTCTTTGGAATTGGGTATGAAATTTCTGTTCTATCTCGATGAGGTTTTGGTTTTATTTTGTTCTTGTGATACGACGGCTGTTTTATTACGCTTTTACAATGTTAATTTAGCCTCCAAATGCGTAGTCTGGGTATTGTCGTAAACTACGGTTTCCCGTCATTTTAACGGAAATCAAGTTGGTCTCAATGTGAAATTCAATGTTCGCTAAGATATCTTGCACTTAGTTTCACAATGTCACTTAAATGGCTCCATGCCTCATGGATGGTTAGAACAGTCTCACGTTCTTTTGCAGAACCGTAAATGTTTTGCTCTCCATTTTCACAAATTCTCTTTTTTTTAATGTTGCACATTTCCTTCATGGAACTTTGTGGTGGTCTTTAGTGGTATCACAGCGACCTGCTGATGATAGCCGAGGGTCATGCGGTATGCATAAATGACTGGAAAAATGCTTTTTTTTCATTTTAGGCTTTAGGTTGAATATAAAAAGATCACAATAGAATTAGTATTTTTATAAGTTGCATCTGGTTCTATATTCGTCTAATTCAGTGATACTCATGTTTCGCTTATTTTCCCCCTTTTTGGACATCTTCGAGAAGTTATGCTGAGGAAAAACCTCTGCTTTGCAACAGTCGTTTGATTTTCCTGCATCTCATGCTAATATATCTCTTCCCCTTGATTTGTTGTCTTTTTCAGATCATTGTTTCAAGCAGACAGGTCGTACATTTGAGTTGGGCGAAGAAATCCGTCCATCAGTTGATTCTGGTTGCACTTCACCAGTTACTCGTCTTCATCCTACGAGTGACCGAACAAATAATTCCGAAAATTCCACGACCGTTCGCGTTCGTAGAGCTCCTCCTGTTTCTGAAGAAACACGAAAATTCGCATCCAAATACTGGGAAGTTGCAGAACCCATGAGGTTCGTATATCAGTCTACATACTCTGTTCTTGATACATAAAGTCACATCCGTGCTATTTCCAGGTTTATTATTTCAGAATTCGTCACGAGCATTCGGACAACTAACCGGACTTAAGACATTAATTCGGCCGAAAAGCAAAATAGTTGGAAAATCTTCAAACTAAATGAAAGTACCGCATGATTGATCCAATGAAACGTAGGATCGAAATGAAGCTCATTACGCACACCACGGGATGTTCGCTCGTCGGGAGTGTTTGATGTCAATATGTTGCTTCATGATGTGGCGACGAAAGCAGATTAGTACGATCTTAAGACAGTGACTGACATTGACTGGATGTAATCTTTCGTGACTATCGATCGTGGTGTCCGATAAGCCGAGATGACCCATTGCTAGACTGTCATGTGAGCATCAGGCACCGCACGCGATCCGAGCAGAGTGCATCTAGCAGCTCACAGTCTCGGTGAAAAAATGCGGGTTGATATGAAGTTACTGTTATGGTCGGTGACCATTCTAGGGTTTTTGGTGCCGCGGATTGTATTTCTGCTATTTATTTTCCAAAATAACTTGCCATTTTTTCAGTATTTCGAAGTTGACGGTATTTTAAGTATTGCGCGGTCGAATACTTTTATATGTCCGCGAAGCGATTCGTGAAAACTCGTTCTGTGATTGGCTAGTCCACACATCGATCAAGGCCACCCAACAAAACTATATAAACGATAGAACTCACTTGAATTCTGACTTGTGTTTGTGGGTGACCAATAAACGCGCGGCAGTGTCCTGTGTTCGTCTTCTCTCTTCCGCTAGAGGGCTCGGCTAGCTATTCGTATTTCGTACCGCTTACTGTTCCATGAGGCTGCTCATTCAAAGGAGCGGCAGTTCTGTCCCGTTCGTTGTGCGACTACGGGCCTTGATTCTTGAGCCCGAACTTTTTGTGTCTCTGTGTTCGTGTCCTACTAGTAATTGGTGTCGAATACTACCGGCTTGTAGAGAAAATGTACAAAGTGGTTTTATAAACCCCCTAATGGTGATTGCATTTTCCGGAAGCTGACTGAATTTCAACTAGTAGTTTGTCAGTCACCTTCAGTGTGTAGAAGATCACCCAGTAAACACCTCTATATTTCAGTTACGATTTCCCATTTCACTGGTTGCCGTTGATTTTTCGAGTAAATTTCACATTTTCCATAACTCAACGGTCGTTGCGCTTGTAGCAGAAACTTATGTAAATACGTGAGTAGCTTGCCCGCATTCTCAGTTTCCGATGTCATCATCCAAGGAATGCTTTCTATGATATGTGATCGTGCTTCGAGCTTTCGCAATAGCTGTCCATTTTTTTTAAATTGCGAGAGTGAGTATGCTTCACGTGTCCCTACAATGGAAAGGTGTCAATGTTTTTTTCAAGACTGATGTTTTACCCAAACTTAGACTGATCCCTGTGTTCTTGGGCAGTTTAACTCTTCATTTTTCCCTTAAATATAGCACTTTCTTCTCGTCCAACGCGATATCGTTCATTGTTTGTTCCCGGTGTCAAACACAACTCATTCACTGCAGTGTTGCTTGATCCCATATGCACATGAATAAATCAGTCACTCATGACAAAAATGAAAAGGCCCAAAGTCAATGACCAGGTGACTGTAATACATCATTTACCCGAGAACATCAGCGCAGTTTTACAACACATTCCAAAGTGTTGCTGCGTCCTAATACGTGTATTATTGGTCGCATCAATGCGGGGACCCATTTGTATTTACACTTCCATGAATGAAAAACTTACAGCTTACTCAAAGAAATTGATCGAAAAAGTAACCGTTAGGACGTGACCCTAAATTAACATCTGTTCCCACATCCCGAGTATTTCCCAGACGGATTTATCCTGTTTGGGAGGGGGCAGAACAAAGTATGCGGAAAACTATTCGTCAAGAAAGCGGGACCTCTAACGGGTCCAGACGCATCCCTAAGACGTTGAATTATTAGGATGAAGACAAAAGTTTTATTCTTTGCTACAGAATCTACTCATTGGAGTCTTCTAAATGCCCATGGACAAAAAACTTGTTTAAATATTTGATCTCCTTCTTGATGAGGATGGAGTTGATCTTGGCGGTTGCATTACCATATCCGGCATATATGAGCTATAAGGTTGCTGTGCTTCTCCGAGATCTGCAAAGCATTATTTAAATCGCTTCCTTCTGGATCCCCACTGCGGAGCTTGTTTTGTCAAGACGCCAGCCTGCACTTAAGCCATACCCCACATGCAATCCAAGGTGTAATGTGCAGAGTTCACCATGCAAGCTAGTCCTTCCATTCGCTATCTTCACATCAGCGGCTATCCATCGAGCACCGTGATTCTTCTATGTGCTCGGTACTACGCAGTTGCTCAGAGCGAAGTTGAAGGTTGACTTAAAATACTCTACCTCGAGCTTTTGACAAAATGGTCTAACCCACGAAGCAGTAAGACGATCTGAGAGACATGTAACTCAGTGAGGATCAATGGTTTGTTGTTCAGTTCGTGCACCATTCGGATGGGGCTAGACATCCTGGTTACCCAGTACATCCCTCTGCTGCAGATGCCCGTGTGAATACAGCCATATGCTCCACACGCCACTCATTATTGGTTTAGAATTAGGGTTTAATCATCTCCCTTAGGTTGATTACGAAAGACCCGTCCACTCTGTAGAGGGCGCTGGGCATTCGCCTTCGTCTTGACGCTTCATTCGGAACATCTCCGCTACAAGTAGGCGGTGCGTAAGGCCTCCTCAATGGAAGCCATTTAAGACGCAGGTCACCTGCGTGGATTTCGAGGGATGTTCAGAGTAAGTAGCCGACTAAGAGCTTGAGACATCCACTGTTGACCATGCTGAGACATTTGGAGACGAACAGTCGAACATAGTAACACCACTTGCGACTAATTGTAAAACCAAAGTAAATACCGAATAGATTTCTGCCCGATTCGGTTCCATTGATTTTAGTTAGATATGAGATATGTGGTCACCAGTACGAAACATGTTACCACCGTTTTCGCATTTTTGATCATGGTAGACGATGGTAAGTCCGAATTAGCTATATGCGTATTTATGTTGCAATTTTCGTGAAAGCAGAAACAACGAATATCTTAGCTAGCACTGGGCTCGTTCATTGTGCTTCTCTGGACTTCTTGTTTCTTCACCAGATTGTCTTACGACGAACACGTTTGGCTAACTGTTAAACAAGATGCACGTGATAACTATATCAATGGTAAATGGACTAAGTCAATTTTGTCCTTGGCTCGAAGTGTTTGCCAAATGGTCTCATTTGATCTGCGTTCTTCGGGCATGAAAATTCCGACTTTACCAGATACTGAGAAGAGTACGCCGGAGAATTCGGATCCGTTGAGTTCTGCTGTGGAACGATCACGAATGTTCTATTCTCCAATGGATATTCGACATTATGTGCATGTGAAAATGGTGAGCTGTCCAGTCGTTGCCATAACCTGCTTTATCCCTTCTAATCGTTCACGATGCCCATGTAGTTGGTTACATCGTTATTATCTCCTTCGTTTAGGCGCACGTTAAAGGCGGTGTGGATTTAGAAATATCGACAGGTTTTCTCTTTTATTAGCTAGAATAACAGTGCACTCGCAAAAAAAGAAATACGTGTAAAGTTTGGGAAACTTTTAAGGCGAAAGCTTAGCTGGGTTGTCACACTACATATGTTACAGTGTACAGAAGGTAGTAACAGGATAGGCCAAAGAATCTATAGGTTATCCGGCAAGTATATATGCATTTGTAAATATATATATATATGCATGCATATATATATATATATATATATATATATATGGAGAGCGCACTTGTGTGCTGCACATCCAAAAGTCAAAGTTGCCGGAATCGAATCGGTGACCTTTTGTTTACTGAATGCATGTTTGGATACCTCAGACCAGGAACGCAAATAACGTAATTAAACAGTGTTGTAGAAGTACTATTTCAACAGTTAACCTGCATTTGATCACTTTACTAATTTCCACTTTAGCGAAATAAAAATGTCTAACAAATTACGAAGGAATGTGGCAAATATTGCTATGTCCTCAGGTATCATGCAAAACCAGATGTTATATGGGATGGAAAAGCCGCTTACGTATCCTGGACCCAAAGCCTACTGGGCGGTAACAGAAGACTACTGATGTGATCCTGATTCGCAGTATGGGATTTCGGCGATTGGTCCTTTACGTCCCATACGCCATCCGTAGTTACCTCGGAAGCACGGTTTTTCACCTCTCCAGAATAGGTGACAGTGGTCAATTAATCTCGTGGGAAGCACCGATTATACCTGCATCTCTAGGGGCCAATAGATAAAGCTCCCTTGCAGAGACTATCTCAGATGTGATCATTTGTTGGCATTTCAAGGGTAGGGAGGAGGGGTTCGGCACAAACGACAATTAATGGCAATTTGTCATCTCAAGAACAGCTACCATCCCTTGCTTAGTAAGATCACATGCGATTAATCTCTTTTTGGTCTTCTTGGTCGTAGTTGCCGACCCTCTCGGTGCTACAGTGTAGTAAGTATAACGGTTTATAGTACTTCCACAGCACCAATATTTCGTTAATGTGTTAATATCCATAGTGGAGTCCTGTCGTTTACCGGGCTGGAACGAGAATGACACCGAAAACGGTCGACTATAGACGTCGTCTTATATGAACCGAAACCTGAGTCAGTGGCGTTAGTGCTGTTTGCAATGCATCATCATCTTCATCGTTATCGTGCATGGTTAAACAGAAAGGCGAGCCCTATTGCTTGCAGCCTTTCCCATCGTGTCACACATTGCAACGTAAAGAGCGACTAGACAAAGTGGACAGGGAGCGAACCTACAGAATTGGGATGCTGCGGTGGCTTCTCCATCGTTTCCCTTCCGCGTATGAATAATAAAAACAAGCTAACGAAGAAGGAAAATAACTTGTGTGGTTTGACTTGCAAAAAATACCACTTTTTCGTATTTTTTTAGTATGCCGTCTCTTATTGCCTTCATCCCAGCTTCCAGATGATACTAATGCGGAATGTGAGATCTTTTCTGGGACTATATTAACCAAGCGGCCCACACACCGTTTCATGCCGACGATGTTGCTGTATCCTCGAATTTTACTTCTTGCTTGTTCCATCGAGTATCAGCGTACACTAACCAAGATGACGTGGCTTGATTCGCAAATTATGCAGGTTGGTGCCTTCTTCTATTTTCACTGCTATTATGGTTTTTTCGACCCAAGATCTCTTCTGCCTCATTTCTCACCGTTGATCATTGCTTAGTCCTGTCTCTCTCTAATCCGTCTCAAAGGTATGGAAACCATTCAAATCAACTCAGAAATCAACAACGTCTGTAGCGTACAAAGTCGAGAACACGGACGCATATGACGTTATTTTTTTGCTCAGCTTGGTGGATGAAGGCGATCGGCTAAATTGGATCGCAACATTTAGATGGCTGATTGGTTGGCGGGGTAGTATGAGAGATAGTTGTCATTGGTAAATTTGAAGAGCGACATGTGGTGGGACGATTGATTTATTAATGCACTGTTGTGTGGAATATACAAGCATGTCGATTTTAGTTGTAACAAAGCGCTTGCTTTTATGTTAAGAGGATAGTGATGTATTTTCGGAACCATATCTACGGTTCATCTACCGTCTGCTTAATGTTCCGAAGGAAAATGTTGAATTTATATGTAGTTATTTCCAAAATCAAACGGATTAAGTAAATTATTTAGAAATTTAAAACGTTTCTCGGATTCTCTCGCTAATCTAGGCGCAATGATTTAGCTCGTCCTGCTCTAACCAGTTTCATCATTTTCATCATTGTTCAGCGTTAAAAAGCAGAGCCATACCCCGCTGATCGCTACCTTCTTCAGTGTTAAAAGTTACAATAAGCGGAATAAATATAAAAGATCGATAGGTAGTGTATCTACAGGAGAGTAGAAGGAAAAGAATGCCGTTGTAAACAACACTCGGAACTGTGGACCAGATCGGGGCAGAGCTGTATGCCACCCGGCACGCCCCCAGGTTGCAGATAGGGGAATGACCGCCAAGCCGCGGTTAGCCGTGAATAAATTGGGGCCATACTCACCAAATAAGCGGCCTCGGACAAGCAGTGGGTGTCAATAATGCGGTGGGTTTTCGTTTGGCAGGCGTTCTCTCTGAAAAACAGCCTGAAAGCTAAAATGGCACTGTGATGCGTTGAATTTGGCCCCTCATCGAATACGGTCATTGTCCCTTGCCCGATTCCATCTGGACTAAGCTTCCCAGAAAGGTGAAGGAAGTTGTTGGCCATCGGTTAGTCTGATACTGTCCTGCTGTCTTGCAGGCCTCACCTAGATGTGCAAAGACTACAGGTACATCCTCGAACAAAAAGCCGGGCAGTGCTGGGGACACCACTCATATCTTATTCTCGAGTCGAGGTGACAAATCTATAATTTGGGACTCTTTCATGACGAAAGTCAACTAACATAGCGTGTTGG
The DNA here is from genome assembly GCA_008360955.1 of Fasciolopsis buskii. NCBI lineage: Eukaryota > Metazoa > Platyhelminthes > Trematoda > Plagiorchiida > Fasciolidae > Fasciolopsis > Fasciolopsis buskii. The sequence goes on from LUCM01004865.1 coordinate 13,873, forward strand.
AATATAAGGACCTTGTTAGAGACGGGAATTCAGATCCTCACAATGCGGACACCACACGACTATCAAGTAGATATTACTTGTTTGTCAGAAGTTCCCCTTCTCAATTGGAGCTCACAATCTATCAAGGTTCCAGGGGCGGATACTGTCTACTGGCTCCATCATAATGGACCAACGGACAACTCTGACCTCCATGGTGTTGCAATTACCCTAGGTAAGGAAGCTAACAAGGCGTTCATTTCCTGAGAGCGAATATCCTCTAGACTAGCTTTAGCGCGTTCCAAAGGCTATCCCCAGAGCTTGACAGTGATACCCGTTGACTCGCCGACCAACGTGGCTGATAACACAACGAAGGACGCCTTTCACGACTCACTGCAAAATTCGAATAGTGGTGTCCCAAGACGGGATTCAGTTTTTGTTGCGGGGCTTGGAATGCGCGAACCAGCCCTGCGGACAAATCCACCTGCCATATTCTAGGGCGCTTCGAGGACTGGTCTCGATTGGTGAATTTCTCCGACATGGACAGGTTGATTGCTTGTAATACACGCTCCCACCATCCGAAAAATACCTACTAACATGGTGTTCAAACAAAGGTCGCACAGCGCACCAAATCGACCATATCCTCGTGTGATTTCGCTGGGCTTTGTCAGTGGAAGATTGTCACGCGTTTGGGGGTGCAGTGACTGGTCACGTGAATAGTACGGACCACGTCCTGGTGCGGGCCCGCTTTAGGCTCCGTTTTTCTACGCGTCCAACGAAGCTACCGCCAAATCGGTTAAAAGTCGCTGTTCTGGAATTACCGGAAGAACTCTTGGTGCTGTCTACTACAATCGCAAAACAGTTGAGCAGCATCACCAATACACCATCGGACAAAGTCTCGGTGGAAAATCGGTGGAAGACGCTCAAAACGGTGATAAAAGAAACGCCTTGGAAGGAAATAGGAAAGACCATTAAAAAAACTGAAAGATGGGCAGAACACTTGGGTCAACTTTTTAAACAACCTGTACACCAGATGGTAAACCTGCCATCTTCAGTCCGACCCGAACCATATGATGTCAACTGCAAGCTCCCAAGCGTCGTAGAGATTACGGACGTCGTTAATCAACTAAAGAACAGGAAAGTCGCCGGAGAAAATAGCATTCCACCCGAAGTCTGCAAAACCTGTTTAACGCGTTTGATTAGTTGGCTCCAGGGACTATTTCGCTCCATTCAAGAACGCGAGATATCTCTAACCGATTGGGGTACGTCCATCCTGCTACCCATTCCAAAGGAAGGCGACAGAACGGTCTGCGAGAACTACAGAGGCATCGTTATGATTGACATCACCGCACATTTTCTGTGTACTTTTTAATCGCTCTTGAACTGCAAGAGATCGCCGCACTAAACCAAACCAGCGTGGCAGAGGTTACGTCTATCAAATATTTTCACTGTCGGGTTCTGGAACACCGCTGATGGCCATGTCTGCCAAGCTCTCAGGAATACTAAGGTATTGCTATTCGTCCACTGCCACACGAGTGCAGATGCAGGGCGATGAATCTTCAGAATTCGCTATCCTTTTTGGAGTGAGGCAGGGCTCTCCACTTTCACCGGTCCTGTTCAATTATGTCATCGATTGAATTATGAATAACGCGGTGACGGGCTGTCCAGGCTTCCAGCCTAGCCCATCGGTCCTAATCAAAGACCTGTAGTTGGTGGACGACGTCGTTGTGTTCGGTGATTTTCCAGCCACCATGCTAGCAATGCTCCACCGAATCACTCCCAATGCTGCGAGAGTGGGCCTCGAAATTAACACGAACAAAACGAATGCCTTCTTGACCTTCTGAATCTCACGTTTCATACAGAATCTCAGGTTCGCAACAACTTTTCGTCAATGGCGAGCGAATTGAAAATGTGCCATCGTCCAGATATCTAGGATTGGTTCTCCTGCTGCGCTCTGCTCCGTGTTCACCTATGAAGCGAAACCTGGCCGTTTTGATTTGAGGATACCAGGATGCTGGAAGTATTCGATCAACGGTGCTTGAGACGAATCTACCAGAAAATCTGGGATGAACGAACCCCCTAACGAAATAAGAGGGCGGTTGTGTGATATTGAATAGCTGTCCATCTTCCTACAATGCTACCGGTTGCATTGGTTCGGCCGTGTTCTCCGGCGCTCAGACACAGAACTCTCTTGAGAAACGTTGTGGATCGGTGCCATTAAGGATGTGGTGGAGTGTCTAGGCTTAAGATCAGCCTACGGTTACCGTTACTGGAAACAAAACTCGATGGCAATCTGTACGGATTCGGCCTCCAACCGCAACGCTTGGTCCACAGTGATTCGCGATGTCGATGGAGCCGACTTATCCTCTAGCAGGAGTTATTCTTGTAGAAGTATAAGTAACGCTTGGAATACAGTCTAACTGTACCAATGCACATTCTTCAATTATTCTGATTCGGCAGGAAGTGACGAAACGATCGCCACTGCCATATCCTTCAGTGTCTCCAGCCAACTGGTAGAGGGATCTTTTGGAATCCAACCACGAAGAAATGTGGCACGCACTTTACTTAAGACCGCTGTACATTTGATTATTCCACTGTGCTACTTCATCTCTCGAACTCCACGCGGCACGATACGATAGATGTTTGTTCCTCATACGGACTGAGTCTACTGGGCTGGATACACTGTGATAAGATTTTCTTCGAACCGGTACTTAGTACTCGGTTCCTAACGTTCACGTGGCTCACGCAGTCACTCAGTCCAATCCTAGCGATATTATGCAAACATTGATGATCAAAAACCCCAAACGACGAACGTTTTCGGTGCAACAATATAACAGAACTGAACGTTGCGGCACGGTGCACACGGTGTTTCAATTTTAGCGAAATATAAGGCCGGTGCCACAAGCGCTTCAGTTCATCGCATCCTACTAGAGCCCTGCGTAAATGCACACTCACATCGATTACCGTACTGCCAGCTTTAGTCACGAAGCCGCCGAGGTCGGAATTATTAGTTGCCCCCCATCAAGCATCAAGTTCAGGCTTACTGTTGCCCAATCTTGTAACAGCACTTTACGTTTTGGGGATAGAAAGCATATGCCAAGCGGAGCTGCAGCTGTTGCGAGTCTGTCTAGTGAATGTTGTGCATATTTTATACATTCGAACAAGCGTACAAGATTTTCTGCACAATCTAGGTCACAGCTTTTCACCATTGGTCAATTCGACCCCTACATCAAAAAGACCTCTTAAAGCATCCTTCTTTATCTGGTCGATGACGAAGTTAAACAAGACTACCGAAATGAAGACTTGTCGAAAATCGCTAGTTGGTTTGAATTAACTTGATAGTTCACCATACTCGACGAAGGCATGCAACTCTCGCAGCGGATTCACGGACTTCTCTGGCTTATGGTTCCTTTGAAGATCATTGAATAGCATTGTTTGATCGGCTAAGTCGAAGGGGCTTTTCCAGTTGAGAAAAACCACGATTATCGGACCAAGACGTGTGTGGTGTGTTCCATATAGCTGGGGAGTACTAAAACGTAGTCCATGCAACTTCGACCTGGGCTGAATCCGGCCTGGTGCTCGCGAATGTTACTCTTTCGAACCACAGTTAGACAACGCTGTTCAAGCCAAAACCTTGATGACTTTTGGAATTAAACTGATTTCACCGTGACTACTGGAGTCACCCCATGTTCCTTAAACTGGTTTAGTGGATAGGATTTTCGTATCTTTCTGGCGAACTATGAGCTGATAATCTGGATTCGCTTTCAGTGAATATCAACCCCGATGAACAACATACACCAAAGAATCCATCTGAGGACATTCGCTATACATGAAATGAACATCTTAACCGATTTTAATTCCATGCTCACTTAAAGACTGAGCTCGGGCAAATACTCTGCACCCAAGCTCAGCCATTCTGATGAAACTCACCCTACTACGGCAGTATTATGAAAACAGTTTTGAGATACTAGAAGTATCTGTCTCTATCTGTGACGGACGCGTTTCTGAACTCCATAAGAAGATCGATCTAACTACTGCGGGTTACTCTTGATCGCTGATATTCAATCGGTCTTCTCGCCGAGTTCAGAGGTATAAATCATTGAGTTTCTCTATGCGATGCTTCACTCTCTACGATTTCTGCACACCTGTTTTGATTTGTATCCGTTCTTTTTCTGAGGTTTGTGCTGACATCAGATAACGGACTAATGTCTGTATATATATATATATATATATATATATCACAAGTTTGTGTGCAATTCTGTGTTACTGCAAAATATCATGGGCGTTTTGATGGAAGGGAAAAACATTGACAGTATAAGAAAAAAATTAAACATTTTTCGTGGACTTTTCTCCTTTGTTAGTTCTTCTTTGAGGCTCCCTCATATCATCTGATTCATCCTAATCCACTGTTCTTCTGAAGAAAGCTAGATCGAGGTAGAGAGTTGTTTTTAAAGTGGTCCACTGCGATCGTTTAGACAGCACAACGAAATAAGGTCTTCGAAACCCGTTGAAACACGATGATCAGTCTTCCGGTTCTCTGCATCTTTTTATTTTTTCAGCTCATATTCCCGGCATTCCCGGGACTTCCAGGAGAGCCGATTCGACTCGGAGATGTGAACAAAGATTAAAAACAATGGATACTATGAACAATAACCCACATAGCATTTATTTGTCAATTTACAATTACTTTGCTCTGGACCTCAATGATTGGAAAAACCAAAGCGTTTGGAATAGTGCGTTTATTGTTCATTTTAGGCAAGGAACGGTCCTATCAAACTGTTATTATTCCGAATGCGAAATTCAAAGGGTCATGAAAATAGAGCAGTACTAGTTGCGATGAACAGCTACACGACAACATCAGCCGATTGTACTCATCTTGCTGTCCACTGGTGTTTAGATTGCTTCTCCAGAGTTCGATTCTTCTTGTCGTCACTTGTTTCTTCAATTGGGCATCCCATAATTAACCACCTCCTTCTTCCTAAGAAACGATAGTTGATGTACGGTAAATGACAGGGAAGGGTAGCAAAATTATGACACATCGGTATTTTAATGACGAAGTAATGGGTTAATGGGTGAACAACATCTACAGACAATGGTGGTCACGTTTAGGTCTGAAAATGCTTATTATTGGTGATCTAATAGCTGATTTTTTTAAATTTTTATCGACTAATTATGCCACTACGATGGTCATTCTTCAGTTTGATTCCCCACTTCGCTTTCTTCACATCTTTGTTCGACTTCTTTTTACTACTGAACCCTTACATTTTGTGGTGTTCAGTAAATCTGTTTCCTTCCGGTCACACTAATCAATCTTGGAAATCGCTAAAAGTAAATTTTCTCCGTTGAAAACTGCTTCCATTCTTTTCAACCAAATTAGGAGGAAGAATATTTGTCTAATTGCGTGAGCAAACTGCTCTGCCTTCGACCTAAAGTCATTTTCGTTGGTGGAGGTGTCAGTCATGCGGCTCAAATGTTCCTGCTCAAGGCGGGAGTTACATTGTTCTCAAATGTGAAGCAGGCAAGTTCCGTCGAATGTTCGTCATGTTATGTTTGTTTTTCACAGCATATTGTTTGATGGTCGAGGGATCTTTAGCTCCCTCGATCGTAGACACTCACCGAAATTTGCTTACAGACTTTACGCCATCAAAACCAGAACGACAAGATGCGTAAAAGTAAAAATGAGACGTTTCTGTAGGATTCATCGCACATACTGGACCTTCCCCATTCTTGTTCCGTCGTAATCCACGGTTCCGGTCTGATTGTAAAGTTTTCGATAATGGAAGTCTCTTTTTGTTTAGAAAAACATTTTTGTGCACAGCACAAATTGAACAGTGAAACTCGACCAAACACGTTTAGTCCTTCCGTGTTGGTTTCTTGCCAAATCAATGGGAGTTACTTATAAGCATGTGGATGTTTTGGGGACGTCTAAGAACAGTGGTATATAATTCCTGTGATTTTCTACGCATAGGTACTAACACCTACTGTAATGTTTTTCTGTGTAATCGCTTCATTGGTCGATCTGATTATCGTTTGGGAAGTGACTTTCATATTTTTAGGCATACACTGAAGAAGAGATCGCTTCACTTTTATCTGAACTGTTCTCTGAAATCATTTCGTATTCTTTTCTTGGCCGTCATTATCTCACATGCTTCCTCGTCCTTTTTGTACTGAAGCAAATGAACTCAGCAACACACGTTTATGTAATTCCTGTTTCCAGACCAGGAGATTGTTCACTCGTTATTGTCGTGATTAATGTTCGCCATTATGTAACTACTAATGTTATCATCAAACGTAATTCTTCTGATACATTCATCCATCAGCTGTTGCTCGAAGCCACTTATGGTCTTCATCGTGTATTCTTTTGGTTCAAAATTCACAACTCTCCGATACTGTACTCCTAATCATAGGAGCAGTTTGATGCCTTTCTTCATATGTCTGCGTATTGGCTACAGTAAAGAAATCGCTGATTTTAACACTCATTTTCGTCTGTAGTGGGATGTACGTTGTTGGCCAGATCTCGCTTCTCTTCGTACTCCACTTGGTGCCATTTATTTCCTCTGCCAGTTGTGCACATTCTTAAAATTCACCTTTCGTCGGCTAGTTAAGGGTATTTGTTTACTCGACCAACTTGAATTTGAAATAAACCTTGTTTTCAATTGTGGACCGTTTTTCTTACGTTCTAGTCCGCCCTCAGACGGATTTCCCGCATAACAGGAGCAGAAATCTTGGAATCAGTTGACCGCCTGGTGAGTGATGGGTTCAGCAAAGGTAACGCACAACGACCGGTCACTCAGCTAGGAATATGTCAAGAATTTCAAGTCAAGGAAGTTATATTACCTGATGGTACGTGGTTTGTTTGTTTGTGCTATGCACTAATAATCTTATTCCGTATCCCGGTGCTTTATGGCTTGTATTGATTGAAAAAACAACTGAACGGAATATTCCATCTCGGTTTCCAGTAAACTGGGAAAAGTGTCAATGCGCATCGCTCTGTTTCTTTTAAACACGAACGCTACTGATGTTAGTAGCTGTCGCCAAGGCTGTGATAGAGTATTCTAATCACTTCCATCAGGCCAAGGAAAATCCATTTCAGATTCTGAATGTCTTACCCACCGGGGAATGGCAGCTTGATTCTAGTTTCAAAATCTACCTTCGAGTCATTTAATGCCAGCATGACCATTTTTCATGATAAGTTGGACACACCACGCGCTCATGCCTGTTAAGAAATGTCTTTTCTTGCACATGATTAGGCAAAAAGCGATATGCCATCCGCAATCAGGAACTCGGAAGGGTTTGACATTTTGTTGAGTAACTCCGAATCACGAAGTGCTTCCTTTATCAGGCGACCGCTGCTTCACGCTCTCATTAGTTTGTTTATTACGGGATTCCGTGATTTGCAGGCATTTCGAAAATACGAAAAATCTAGGTTGCATTTTCGATTTCTTAATCTAAAAGTGCAGATAATTTGTTCTAAAACAGGTTGAGTATTCTCTAATATTGTAAGATATTTCACCAATAATGAGATAAAAATTTGAATCTTGAAATAAAAATGCTCTCAGACTATCTCGTTTTGGCTCACATCCTTTGGTTCCTTGCGGTTTCCTTTTGTCGTTTACAATTTTTGCCTCGTCTTTCTAGAGTGGGGAAAGTTATCATCATCGCAGTGCTGTAGGTAGGACCATTCATATACATATGTGCATGGCCTTTGTTAGTTGTTCGTCGGTGCATTAAGTTCTTGTCTTACACTAATGTAGAGTATATATTTTGCCTATCGATCAGATAGTGTTATGCGCTCTGCCCCAACCTAGTTGTGCGTCATTGTAGATTTTTTTGCACACTACTTGGTCGGGTTAGTGAACAGCAAGAGATTTGCTCTTTGTGCTCCTGTGACCGTGGCAGTCATTTTTGAACTTCGATTTTCGCATTCTGTTGGACCTTGGTTCAGTCAGTGTGGTATCATCTCGTATTGTCTTTATGTCGGTTCAGCAATTTATTTTCCGCGTGCTCTAATGTGCATCCGAAGGTTTGAATCGTTGGCGATGAACTATTCTTTGTTCTGATTCCAAAGGTGTTTTGTATAAACTGAACAAATTCGTGCTTATGGCTCGAGTTCGCTTGAGTTCACCAGGACGATTGATGTTCGCCAGGGTTTCCCCCTCCCACCCTTCCCTTATAATTTTGTAATTGAGATGGTTATGGAGATAACTCCGTGTTCACGTAAGAACTGACATTGATATTTGCTTAGACGGGAAACTCTAAGAGAATATGCTTCTGCGTGAGTACACATAGATTGCAAGTTCTCGATCATCGAAACGATAGTGCAGCTATTTTTCGGACGCATTTTGCATCTTCAAGGTGTGAAAGATACTGCCGGATTGGAGTGGTTTGAAACCGAACCTCGTCGTTGCAAAGGGCGAGGTGAGTGAAGTAGATAGGTTTAATAATTTCAGTGGTTGCATCTTATCTGGTGGCCGCATGTCCGATGAAGTTTCGTCGCGTGTGTTGGAGGTTGGATTGGTATTTACCACTTTGGAGCATCTGTGATATCTGCTCCATATTGAGCTGTCGACCAAAGGTTGAGTTTGCACAACAATAGTATTGGGCCCTAAGGTTCACCCTTTAGAAGAGGCATTGAATGAGAATAAACTAAGGCATTTGAAATGTTTCGCACATGCCCGTAAAACGCCTAACTCTTTTATACGCTGCTTTCCGAGACAGGCAGTAATTGGAAGTTGGGTCGTGGTGGTCAGTGGATGACGAGGGCGAGATGTGTAAAAGCCTAAACCGGGGACGGGTCCGTGTTGATTTTATTTAGACTGCTGGTTTGGGTTCCACGATATCCCGCGGAGCGATGTTTGAATAAAGTAGGTGATATGAGTCGATTCCGCACTCAGTGATGTTGTTGCATTGGAAATCTTTCATCCTCTATACAGTTGGTGGTCCTATTATTTTGCAGTTAATCTCTTAGCATTTCTCGTTTTCTTGTACGGAGTTTGTTGTGAATTAGAAAAGGGAACCAGAGTTCATTGGTGCAAGTTTTTTGGTTACACAAAGTAATGCTGACTTGACCACTCGCTGGTTTGTCAATTTGTGTTCGCACTTTGTACTCGTACTTATCTTCAATCAGAGTATTAGAACTTAAAGTTGATAGATTAATGGGTTCAGTGAACTTGATGGGTTCCGCAAAGATTTTGGCGCTGTTCGTAACAAATATGAATTCAAAGGCTGATCCACAGTACAATCTACTGTTTACGACGACAGTTTCGTGTATTGAATGTCATATGATATGAACCAACGGAACGCTGCCCAAACCGAAGGAGAAATTTGTATTATGGTGCCTCCATTTTGGCCTTTATTTCATCGAAAGACAGAAAAGGGAAACGCGGCATTCATGTTGCGTTGGGAGTCTGTGGCTGATACTCTATTTCATGCACTTTGTGACCGATTCATTAAAGTTCACGTCTTCTCATGGTTTACAGCAGTGCTAGTAACCAGAAAAACCAGTGCGTGCGCCCTTACACACGTACAATGTTTTGAAAGGCGACAAAGGTCTATAGCCCTATTAAATAGCGAGCCACTGGCCAGGTCACAATATCACCAACGGACTTGTCTGCTATTTTTATGGAGAATGCTTTCCAGACAATTGCTTGCAGCGTCTTCAACATCGCTGCTGCTCGTTTGCGGCCGAGTGTGATCCCACTCTATTTTGGCCTACCAACTACTGTGGTAGCAGCTCCCCCATTTGTAACCTGTGTCGGCTCCGTTGGCTTGACTGTTATTGTCATCTATTGATTCTATTGGACTAAGCGTTACACATCCCGTTGATCCGTCGTGTGCTTGATCGCAGCCATTTTACACTTCGGATTCCACCCACACGTTGTTTGGCGTTAATCGAATTCGAACACTTTGTAGTTCAGAAATAGAAGCCATGCCGTTCAACTGTCAAATGCATTACATACTAAAAAAAGTTCTTGTAAATTCGTGATTGCTAATTGTCAGTTGGATTTCCAGCTTTCCATCAATAGCCGAAGCACTATCATCATGCGCCTTGGGCTTCGATGTAGTGTGCTTGCTTTTGATGTTCTATTTGCCCGTCGCCGGTAGTTTCTATAATAGTGGTTGTTTTTTCGCTGACGTTTCTACTTTTGATTAATGGACGCTATCGTTCCAATAACCCAGTTTACCGGGTGCTGAAAAACACTTCCTGCTACACGCTCTTTTTGTGGATCGTTGGCCTAAGGTTATTAGTTAGGTGATTATTTGTGATTACTCCAAGAGTTGATGAGCCTCTGGTGTCTAAACCTAGATTATTGTTGCTGCCTTCGATATTATTTTGGTGTTTCTGTATATATATATATATATATATATATATATATATATATATTACAAACGTATGCACAGATCATATGCCATCAGAGTCATGGCGAAGAACGAAAACAGTGGCAGAAAAACAGGAAGGAAACGTAGGTATAACGTGGGTTTACCAGATTGTAGAGGGGAGTACGACCACAATGAGCTGTGAGGGTAATCGACCCAGCAGCACGAACCAATCAACAGCAGTCATCCGAAGAAGCAATAACGCCTATCTCCCAAGTGCTTCCCGATACTCAAAGATCGCAGTAGTGACAGGCGCGGCGGAGCCAAAGCTCAGGTAACACGACTCCCCCAGCTGAGGGCAACAGTTCAAATCGCCATTCCGGACAATCGGACCAACACAGCCATGGGGAGATCCAGAAGAATGAAAGCCAAAGTGTCTAATCGGCCCGGGAATGTTCTGCTAATCAGAACATGGATCTCACCTGGGTGTGATCTGGAAAAGAACAGTATTCATAGCCTAGCAAAATCTGGGACTGTGGTTTGTTTTGCTTCGCAACAAACGTGCGAACCACCTACTTGTCTTGTTACAAGATGAATACACCTCTTTCCTTCATTTCCACGCCATCGGCTAAGAGAATCCACTATTTCTCCATAAACTGGATACTGCTCGATTGTCCAAACCGAAGGAAGGAAGGTTTTTGTATCCGAATATCCACTAATCCATCTTCATCGACCGTTTGTTTCAAGTACTGTGTAGATGTGCAAAAATAATCGCGAATGGCCTTTTTAGCAAAACCTTTACGATTTCTTCAGTCTTATCCCCTGTACTTACGGTCGTTCTTCTTTCTCGTAAAGTCACGAAGTAGTTTTTTATATCGTATATACTAACATCCTTTATCTTTTTTCGAAGCGATCATTTTGAATCATTTCAGAAATATGATTAGTTCAATATGATCTTACTATTACGAAAAAAGGGAATTTTTCCAGAGAACAGATAGCACTGAATTTTAATTATCCAAAAATTCATACGGAGTGTAGTTAGAAAGCAAATTAGGCAGCAAGTGACTCCCAGTCATACTCATACATCACAGCATACCATAAGAAGCAAAGGAATTGAATTGAAAGAAGCGCGGAACGCGTTGCCTTGTTTGGGTCATTTGTAAAAAATAAGTTAAGGCGGAGGATAACCCCTTGCCAATGTGGAGACATCAAAGTTGTATTTCACTGTCTTGTTGTTAAAATTGAGTTACTATGTATTTTATCATTATTGGTGTAACGAATTTTTTAACCGCGAACATTGCTCTCCTGTGATTGCTTGTTTGCTGTATTTTGCATCAAGATTCCAGGTCATTGCCCTCCGAGCCAAAATCAACAAAAAACTGAACTCTTTGAGAAAAAGCAAGAAAATCAGCGATGAAAGGTACAACCAAATAAAGCCTGCAGAGGGACCCGTCCCCAGGATATATGGACTTCCTAAAGTCCATAAGCCGGGGGTGCCGCTCAGACCCATTGTCGCATCAACAACAGCACCGAACTATCAGCTAGCAAAGTACCTTTTCCGTCTCCTACGCCCATGCCTACCACAGGGCCAAAACGACACGAAGAGTTCTGCCACATTCCTGGAACAAATCAAAGACCTCAAGTTAGAAGCAAACGAAACTATGGTCTCATTCGACGTCACATCAATGTTCACAAATATTCCAAGGCAAATGGCATTGGACAGTATGCGCCAGCTTATGGAGAAGGACTCCAACTTATCAAATAGAACAGCAATGTCTAAGGACGATATAATGCACTTGATAAAATCGTGCATGGAATCATACCTACAGTTCAATGGGACGGTATATAGACAAATAAGAGGAACGCCCATGGGATCACCACTATCAGGCTTGTTAGCAGACGCAACCATGAAACATTTCGAGACAAAGGCATTCGAAACAAACCGCCCACGCTTATGGATCCGATATATTGATGATAAATTGGTTGTTAGAAAAAACAGAAATGGACCAATTTCGTCAAAACCTAAACGCGATAGTGTCCAGCATCAAATTCACCAAGGAGGAGGAAAAGACTCGGCTCTACCGTTTCTCGACGTACTAATTATGAGGCAACCAAACGGGAGCATAGAGACAACCGTCTACAGAAAACCGACGATGACGGACCGCATACTCAATTTCAAAAGCAACCATCCAACCTGCCACCTAAAGAGCTGTGTGCGTACCATATCACAATCACCGACAAACCGACCGGCACTGAGATCTATTCTATTCAACGGAAAGGATCGCGTCGACCAGCACGACCAGTCAGGGGTAGCTTATGCCATTCCGTGCCTCGGATGTGACAAACAGTATGTCGGTGAGACAAGCAAACAGTTACGCACATGCTTGCACGAACATAGCCTAGCCCTACGACGCGCTGACCCACACTCGCAGATATGGAACCACTGTGCACAAACAGGCCATGAGGTCAACATCAACAACGCAAAGGTAGTCAGCTGGGCAAACAGAAATGGGGAGCGACTGTTTCTCGAATCCCTCCACTCGAATAACTCGTTCAATCGGCATGTCGAGATTGACAAACATTACCTCATCTTAACAAGACCCCGATGCAGCATGGAGAGACAAACAGACGGACAGTACACAAAACCGAACGGAACTAGCGATCCCATTCAATCACTCATTCACGTTTGACGAGTCCTAGTTTGGATCGAAACGTCACGATAAACGTGTTAACTCAGTGTGCACCTCAACTCTAAAAATTATATATATATATATATTTATATATATAATGCGTCAAGCAATAGCAGAGTTGCGCGCTTACAAGTCGAGCTTTTAGTTATGCATCGGTTTTGTATTTCATGACAAATGTACGGTCATCTAAACGTGTTTTGGGCGACTTGAGGCTCGTGTCCGTGCTGTGCTTCGTGCAATTTAATGTTCGTTCTGCTGAATGCTACTTGGTGTCTAATGTTGACGTCCTTCGTCGTTTCCGTTTATATATATATATATATATATATCAACTGAGCGAGGCAACATTGTTAACCGTTAACTATTTTGTTTGTCTAATTGACTCAATCATATAAACTATTTCGGTGCAGTGCCTTTATTATTTCGACAAAGTTCATGATTACAAGGTGGTACTCATTCGCAAGTCCGTTCTTTTGAATTTTGTTATTTCTGTAGTTTGTGTTACGATTTGTCTCCGCTTTAATCAGCGTTAATTCACAAATCCAATCAAAAGGTACGTTCATGCGTGAATGCACAAACGTCGTTTCTCCGGTACGTGCTGCGTGATTCTCGCAAATTACTAACTGACAGTAATTAGATTCTAGGCTTAACTGACTGCCTTTCAGGTAACAGTTTCCACGCGCAAACTTGATTGGTTCTTCCTTATTGAAAGTTTTGTTATTTTCTTAGTTGTTTTTTGTGGGATGTGAACTGCGGATACGTCATCAACTGGTTCACATTCTTTTACAACTTGCATTTTGACTCTTATATCGGACTGGTTGTACACCTCTTCAACCTGAACGTCTTATTTCTTTCAGGATCTGTTAAATTTTTGACTCTGATCAAGAGGATTCCTCAAGACCCATCTTCTATTGACTCAGTGCCTGGAGAATCACACGCATTGCTTGCTCGGAGCACTACGTTTGAGGCAACGGTTGTGTTGCGCGGACCGGACCTGTCCGAGCTAAAACGAGTCAAACGTTGTTTGCTGTACGCTATCTATTTATGTTATAATACCAAATTGGAACTGAGTCTTGCGTACAATAGTTTCATCTTTTGGCCTTCCGCTAAGTATTTGCTGCACGCAATTTCTGAAGACAAACTCTATTCCAGTTCTCCCGTTCCGACGCAAAGAACTATTGCTCTCACTGCCGTTGATGGTCCGTCATTGGTACGTTATTAGTGAATGACAACAATCAAACCGTTGGTTTCAGTTTGCTTCAGTGTTATTGTTTTCAATACCATCTCTGTTGTACGGTTGTTCGGTCGTTTCAGCACCCCTCATATTAGGTCCACTAAAAGATGTGTAATGTGGCATTTGCAAGAATCGTCGTCGTATATAATGGAATTGCGGTTGCTCTCTACAGAGTTAGTACGCCTGTGGCGTTGGTGTAACTTTAGTCTATTTCTGTTAGATCTATTGTATTCCACAACATTTGGATCGATCTTTTCCTCAGGACCCAGGAAGATGACCGTTGATGATGAAAGGTACTTGAAGGATTCTGGTATTTGAACGTCCATATACTCAAATTGTGCAGAAAACCGTAAGAGTATCGCACAAGTCCTCGAACAGTTAGCGACTTTAATCAAAAGAACAAAAGTCCAGATCAAAACGAAGTCTTATTCTTTCATCTAAAGTAGTATCGGAATGGGTAAATTTATATCAGCGTACTTGGTCGTAGCAATGAACAATCAGGCAAATTAACGAAGTCCAACCAAACGAACTCGAACGAAAAGCGAAGGTCGCTGCCAAAAGGGTTTAGATAGCTTGGTAAAAATCAATGCAATTCAAAAGAATTAGATTGCTCGTGAACCCTTGTACAAGTTGGATCAAATCTAGTCACCAAATTATCCCAACAGTGCATCACCTGTTGTGACTGATATCACAAACGCCACAGATGAGCCTGGGGTATAATAAACAATTGGTGACTCGGAGGAGCATTCAGGAGTCAATATGTACCTTGTTTCCTTCTGCCGGTGTTATGATGGAACTAAATCAGTACTCCAGTTTGTAGTAACTAGTCTAGGTGGAAGGACTAGACCAACCACGGAGCATACGGCAGTATGCTCACGGGCATCTGTGTAGACGGGGTGTACTGGGCACCCAGGATGATTCTCACATTGTCCCACTCCCTTGCGAGTTAGACCGTTTGATCAAACCCTCGGGATAGAGTCCCCTAAGTGAACTTCCCTCAATCTGGACAACCGAGTAGTATCCAGTTCATGGAGAACCAATGGATTCTGATAGCCGGTGGCATGCTCATGAAGGAAGGAGTATTCTTGTTCTGAACCCTTGCTTTCCTTCTCCGTTTTCTGTCGCTGTTTTCGTCCTTCGCCATGGCTCTGATGGCATGTGATCTGTACACGGATTTGTGAAAAATAATTCTTTTTAATGGTTATATATATATTTACTTACTTATTTTTCTGTTGTTCGTTTTGCTTGCAAGTGGGTCATGCTGCAAAGCAGTAATCAGAGCAAGGGAAAGTCTGTTTGTCCCTAATGATTGAAAGGTGAACTGATTTGCGGGGCACCCGAAGACCGACTAGTATCCTCCTCCAACGAGATTCCGTTGACATGAATTTAATGATGTGAAAATGGGCTTTTAGATTTTTCCGCCGTCCCATTGGGATTCTGGCGTTTTCACTCAAGTACAATTTCACTTTGCTTTTTGTCAATTGTTGTACATATTTTATTTGGTAATTTACGTGTATAGGTTTAGGATCTTTATTTATTTTCATTGCAGCTGCTACGGAGGGTTCATTGTAAATTTTGAAAATGTGGTCTTCAAGTTTTCCCGGGCATCTAGGTCGAGAAAACTTTCTTCCTTATCAGACTCAGTGTGTTCCATATTTTTTTCACATCAGCCGTCGCCTACCCAACCGCATTCTGTGGCTAATATCAGCAACACTGAATCGGTCACTTTGGCGCAGTTACTAACAGATCGAGTGTACAGTCCCTCTCCTGGAATTCACGTTTGTCTCCCTTTCTTGGCTTCCCCGGAGGGTCAGGATGTCCCGTTAGCTGCTTACTACACATACGTGATTGAATGGCCATTTGGTCGAAGATTAAACGATCTTTTGAAGCGAAAACTTAAGGCAAGTTGGTTGATTTTTCCAGTGAATTTTTAATGCGTTTCGATCTATTTTTGCTCTGGTGACTTTTCAGGGCAAACTGGAATGTGGTGCCGGGTACCTGTGGATTTTACACTGGCTTGAAAATAGGCATAGTGCGAACGCAATAAACGTGTAAATAAAGTGTTATGGGATGCAGGTGCAAAATAAGAAAGTAATAAACAGCAAGGGAACAGAAAGCGATTTTTGTTCTCATCGCGAAAATTTTGGAAATTTCTATTTTCTTATTAGTTTTCAAGATAAACGAATTCTGCGGACAGGCCGTTCAGCATTCGTGCCGCGGGTTTTGATTCTGGGTCACAGCATTCAGCGTCTCTAACCAGCGGCAATCCTCCCCTCTTAGGCCACAACCAAGTACTCGAGAAGTACCAACCAAAACCAAGGGTGATTGTAGCTTTTTCGTTCCTCTACGCCAATTTGTGACCTGCTCACCACTCCACTTCTTCCAGCCTTATTCAGCAAGTACAAAAAGAGCAGGGAAAGGTAAACGGTCTAAGGCGATTATCTCATTCCGAGGGTGACTGCCCCCAACACACGACGATGCACCTCGTCATTGCACACCCGATCTTTCCACCAAACTCGAGTAATATTTCAGAGAAAGTGTCGGTCGAATACGAAATGCCACCGAGCATCCTCAACGCGTAGAATCCAAGTCTCGCAGGCATTTAGTAGAACTTCGTGAACTGTGGCATTATACACCCTACCATTGATTGTCATAGTGGCTCCACAAATATCACGGTTTAGCGAATCTCTTCTGGCTTTCGTTATTCACGATGCGACCACCTTTCCAACACCTCTACCAGTTGTGGTTGAGCTTCCCAGGTACTTGAAGCTATCGACTGTCTGAAACCGATCACCACAAAGAGGAATGCAGGTATAGGCTTCTGCCGGTCTTATCTTGCACTTGGACGGTGGAAAGCACATGTCGTATCTATATATTTCAGTGGTGGTCCAACGCGCACTGAATTGCCCATGCTTTGTTGTTCAGCGAGACGATGTCATTTGAAAATTTCTTATATGGGAGGAGTTCCACTCCACCTTCTGCTAAACCAAATTAGGCGTTGTGTATGACATCCTCTATGACAAAGTTGGGAGGAAATGGGAATATGGAGACGATGAACAGTGGAAAAAGCTGGCTATAACCCTTGTGAGGATCGACACATGCTTCTCATGTATCCTGTTCCCTAAACAGCATTGTCGTACTGCAGACATATCGACGGAGTTGAGGGTTCTGCGAATTTCTAAGAACAATGACCGTTGGTCTTTGGAAAGTAGAACAGTGCTCTAGCAACTGTCGGAGAGTAAAGATTTGATGAATATATCAACGACCATTAGAAAGTTTAGCCTGTTTCCCGCGCACATCTTTGCATGTGTTGTACAACTTACGAAGGATGCCAGACGTCGCTGCAGCAGTTTTTTTTTAAGATGGAAACAACGGCCAATCCCCCTCGACAAAGGGCGTGCTGTCTTGGAATACCAGACCTCCTAGAACAAATCTGGAAGCTTTCCGATCACTTCTATTCCCCCCTCCTCTCCTTGAGGTCATCGGAGCCCGGTGTTTTATGACTTTCCGAGTTTTGGGTTTCCTGGCCGATTTCCACCTCAGTAAGTGAATCTGATAAGCCACGGGACTTTTGTCAGAATCGCTATAAAAAGGAGCTGACGTTCGAAGTGCATGCGCACGATAAACCTATCGCAGGTTCTGCTATCCATAGTGTTCATTTGTGGAGTTTATACGTTTGTTTGTTCCACTTCGACTAAACTGCCATAAACCACTGAAATTGGACTTGTTCACCAGACAGTTTCATTTTTAACGGCTCTGCTATATGGTTCCAGATTCTTGCTCTGCCTGAGTGGCGCTATGCTTGCCGGCGGTGGCCGAGCGGGTAAGGCCGTGGCGTCTGGACGTGAGGGTCGTGGCTTCGAATCCTGCCACCGCCGGTCAACTTACCCACTTGGCAGCCCTCTGTTGGCCGCAGCCCCTTTCTTGAAAAATGATGTACATTGTTGTTCCGTTAATAAAGAAAGTAAAAGATCAACAAAAAAATAGTGTTCACTTCCTGTCGCATTGTTTCTTCTAGGTGATGGAGGCCGAAATGTTCGCTCTGGGTCATGAACGACAGTCTCATTTGAACTCTGTTCTAAAGGCGCGAAACACACAAACCAGCCAGTTAAGTATGCATCCATTTATAGCTTGCAATCTCGGCGTGAGGGAGAACGCCCCAATGGATCGTGGCGGATCCTCACAAACCAGAAAACCGTCTGCCGTGTTACGCCAACTCATCAGTGGAACTGATCAACTGCTACCCTTAGCCCTGAGTAAGGAAGACGAGAAATGTTACGTAGATTTCAAGGCACGAGCGTTTGCTGTGTCTGCTGAAGGATCCGGTGAATGTGTGCAATCCGTATCCCGACTTTGGGCAGGAAGAGGCAGTCTTTTTTCGGGGATTTGGAATCCGCTTCTGGATTCAGTTGAGAACGCTCCACAGAAATCTGGTGTTGCCAATCAGCCCTCTAAGTTGATGAGCGGGCTACAACAAGTCCGAGTAAGTCTTTCATGCCACTTGGTTTTATGGTTATTTTCGCCTTTGAGAAGCTTTTGATTACCCTTTCAGTCTAGACTATCGTTTATTATCATCCAACTACGTATGCATAGCTTCGGCCTAGAGGAGGATACACACGGTTGTGGACAGCCTCTGTCCCAAAACGATACATCATTTGCATTGTCGAGGTCAGTCACGTAACGTACCATCCAGATATAGTTTTGTCAATCGCTTTTTCGAGAATAAAGGTGTGTTTGTTTCCCTCTAGGTCATGGCTGTTATATTTCTGCCTGAAACTACTCCAGGATGACCTGAGACCACGCAACTATCGAAAAAGCCAAACGCTCAAGATCCGAACAAAAGCCGGGAGCAGATCGAAAAAATCTTGCACACAGCATTAGACGCTATGCAAGATTCTAGGTCATGTGGGCCTCACAGTCAAAACATTGATTTAACTCCAGCGATTCTGGTAGATGTTCGCACATTCACCACCAAGAGGTCGTTTGAGGAAGTAGGCGTTCTGTGGGTGTAGGCCTTCAGATGGAACCTGAGTCCAGTATGTCGCATCTAAACCCTGCGTTATTGACAAGATTTCATTACAACATTCTACCAATACTACAAATACAACGATGTTGAAAAACAGGATGTTTTCTTCCATATTTTGTCCTTAATAGCTATGTTTCTGACCCTCACAACAGAATTGGCCTTACTGCTCCGGTCGTCCTCACCCTTTCTCCACAGCTTTTTGATTTAAATGATCATGAAGGAAGCCATATACTCAAGTGATAATATTGGCATTGATATTTTCTCGGTGGGTAAAACGTCTCTTTTCGACTATGCGGATGCTGTTATGCTTCTGGACGAAGACTCAGCTAATCTTTATGTTTTTCGATGTTCTGAATGACAGCGAAGGTATGCTTGTGTGCGTTTTGGATCTTCAAAGTGTAAAATGCTACGGCAGGATTGGAATGGTTCGAAGCCCAATCTCGTTCTTGCAGACGGAGAATTAGGGAAATTAAGGAGGTATAATTACCTTAGTGGTTGCATCTCACCAGTTGATTGAATATTGAATGGAGCATCCTCATGTGCACAGAACACTTGCCATTTTGAAGCATTTGTGGTTCTGTGTGACTTGTGGTTATCGATCACATGTCGATTTTGGATCACACCAATAAGGTCGGTCATACTATGCGGCTCAGAAACATAGCTGTTAAGGACGTAATATGAAGGGAAATATCCCGTTTTTCAACATCGTTGTATTCGTGGTATCGATGGAATGTTGTCATAGAATCTTGTGAATAATGCAGGGTTAGATGCGATATACTGGGCCCTAAGGTTCACCCTTTAGAAGAGGCATTGAATGAGAATAAACTAAGGCATTTGAAATGTTTCGCACATGCCCTTAAAACGCCTAACTCTTTTATACGCTGCTTTCCGAGACAGGCAGTAATTGGAAGTTGGGTCGTGGTGGTCAGTGGATGACGAGGGCGAGATGTGTAAAAGCCTAAACCGGGGACGGGTCCGTGTTGATTTTATTTAGACTGCTGGTTTGGGTTCCACGATATCCCGCGGAGCGATGTTTGAATAAAGTAGGTGATATGAGTCGATTCCGCACTCAGTGATGTTGTTGCATTGGAAATCTTTCATCCTCTATACAGTTGGTGGTCCTATTATTTTGCAGTTAATCTCTTAGCATTTCTCGTTTTCTTGTACGGAGTTTGTTGTGAATTAGAAAAGGGAACCAGAGTTCATTGGTGCAAGTTTTTTGGTTACACAAAGTAATGCTGACTTGACCACTCGCTGGTTTGTCAATTTGTGTTCGCACTTTGTACTCGTACTTATCTTCAATCAGAGTATTAGAACTTAAAGTTGATAGATTAATGGGTTCAGTGAACTTGATGGGTTCCGCAAAGATTTTGACGCTGTTCGTAACAAATATGAATTCAAAGGCTGATCCACAGTACAATCTACTGTTTACGACGACAGTTTCAGGTATTAACTGTTGCTGTTCTTTGATATGAATCAACGTAGCGCTTACTTTTGAACTATTTCCCATATCTTCTTAAGCGTTTAGAGCGCAGCATTCTCGACCCAAGGTCTCATCAGTTCTTCAGCTTCTTAACAACACTGTACACTTCGAAGTCTTTCATGTGGCCGGAGCCTTGTGTGCCCCCTTGGATTGCTACGGTGGAGTTCTATGGCCTTCAGGATCTTCCAATTGGCTTGTTTTTAGAGAAGTGCTGTTTCACGTAAGCGGTTATTCTTGCTTTCCCCATTTTCCGTTCTTTTTTATTGACTCCAGATCCCGTTTTCCATACTAAAAAAATCTTCATACACTTGGTCACTTTGTTTTCAGTCAGCAACATTGTCGTCATCCTCACTGCGAAGTTCCAATGAGCGAACACGTTCAAAGATTTGTTCAGACCACTGGTTCTGTTCAGTTAGTGATAAGAAAACTTAATCAAGATCCTCCTCGACCCTGTGTCACTTTCAATCCAATTGCTACCACTACGGAGCCTACAAACGGCTTCGAATTGACGAAGTTGCGACCGGATAGCCGAATCCAAATGTGGCTCGTCTGTCCGTACTGTCGCTCGAATTCTCCTACGGTTTACATGTCTGCGGAAACTTGGCACTATTCATTTGTCAAGTTTCTGGATTCTCTGATCAATACTCCGGCCAACGTAGGACGTTGTGCACTACACGCACCAATTGTTTCGGTTGCCGAACCAACGTCGGGGAACAATAAAACAGACAAAGCCACAGCTGAAGTACCCACATTCAAAGCCGTTCAACAGCTGGAGCCTACTCTACAGTTGACTTGTGCACACTCGGCTTACAAAACGATGCAGCATTGTTTTGCCTTCGAACGCACACTCGCCATGTTTAAGTGAGTGTTTTTACACCGGTTAAATCTCCCCGATCGTGATAAGTTTACTCGAGATAAGTTGTGAGACGTTTCACGGTTCTGATCATTTGGGCATTTGGGTATCTGCCACTTGTAGTTTGTATGGTGTGCAGCTAATTGATCGTCCTTAGACTTTGATTACCAGTGGTGATATTTGGAGCGGACGCATAAGACAAAGAAGCTTCTCAGCTGCGGAATGCTTCTAAACTGTTATTAGTGCGACGGTTAGGCATAGTATCACACGAAATTACTGAGTGGTAAGATTCCCTTTAGAAAGGACGCTGCAGCTATTTGGCCTACTGATACTTCACGGCTGCCTACATCGCAGAAGGACTTTTTTTGGCAACCCTAACCGGAGCTTTTGGATTGGATGTCTCACCAAAAAGGTAATGGATTGTTAACCCAGCTCGGAATGGTGCCCGACCTAGGAAGAATAAGGAACCCCTAATCTTGGAACCCTCGCCATTCAGTTAATTTGTTCAGTTGGCACACCAATGAACACCACACCAAGTGATCGGGAGGTGGAGCCTTGGGTGACACTCCACAATATGCGATTGTACCTCCAATCATTAACACTTGACGAGAGTTCTACTCTGAACCGGAACACTTGTAAGTATTTTGTTTCTCGTTGTTCGCCTTTGTTTCTAAAATGTAACTTCAGCAGCAATTCGACGAAGAGCTTCCATGCACACTCCTGTTGCTACAGATTCGATTCTGGTGAGAAATATCAATCAATTCCGAGTGTGCAAGTATGTGGATGTTTAGACAAGAGAGCATCGGGTACGCATACCTGACGAGCGACAATAACCGCGAAACCGGTCGTGTGCTCCCGGGCTAATTTTGTTTACGCATCCAGATACTACTTCCTGCTTATATATATATATATATATATATATATATATATGTATATGGAGGGATAGGAGCTCCAATTGTATGGTCGTTTGACAACACCCAAGAATATAAACCTCAAACGATAGGTAGTGCATATCTTTATAAAAGTACATTCGGTATGAAAACGAGTTCCCTTTCTTTTATTCAACCTCTCTTCTGTCTCCAACCCAATCTCTTTGTCCCCTCTGCTTAACCATAATGTCTC
This sequence comes from Fasciolopsis buskii, assembly GCA_008360955.1. Classification (NCBI taxonomy): domain Eukaryota; kingdom Metazoa; phylum Platyhelminthes; class Trematoda; order Plagiorchiida; family Fasciolidae; genus Fasciolopsis; species Fasciolopsis buskii. The sequence goes on from LUCM01004865.1 coordinate 36,571, forward strand.
CACTGATAAAACTCCCGATGCTCGCAACGGTTTATTGCCAAATACTGTAGGAAGTGGTTTTCAGTCTGGTAGCTTGGATTTTCTCAAGCTTCATCAGCCTCTGAATCTCGGTTCCTTCAATGTGCGTACTCTCATGCCGGCTGGCCAACAGGCGTGTTTGGCTCTGATAGTGAACTCACTTTCGGTTGATGTCTGCTGCGTCAATGACAACACGAATTAAACTAACTGCGCGAAATGTCCCGTCAAGATATTTCCTTCACACTTCAGCAAACGAAGCATCTCAAGCTGTGGGCCAACGCGGTGTAGTAGTGTTAAGTGAGAAGGCCGAAGCAGCCCTTCTAGACTGGATCCCGATTAACAGTCGTTTGTGCGCCGTGAGATTGCAGTGATCATTCGGCGTCCGGAAGGATAGAAGTGTTAAACGCAGTTTATTTGTCATCTCGGCATGCGCTCCAACAGACTGCAGCACTGACACGCAAAATGACCAGTATTATAACGAGCTCATCGCTCTTATTCGAAAGCGTAAATATTCTGACACTATAGGAGTGGCAGGTGATTGTAATGCACAATTTGGAATACTGAGTTTTTCGGAGTCCTGTTTAGATGGGCGGTACACCTTGTCTGTTTAGCGAACGGATAACGGGGAAATGCTTCTCCGATTTCGTGTGGGGAATAAACTATTCCTTTCTAGTACGAATTCGCGACACAGTTCGCATCGCACAGCGAAGTGGCTCGTTTACTCGACATGTAGTCTGAGTCAAATCGACCATATTGCAGTAAGCTACCGTTGGCGCTGTTCTGTGCAGAACTGTAGATCATACTGGACCACTTACGTCTATTCGGACCATGCGTTAGTTTTAATGTGATTTTTGCTGCAGCTCAACAGCTGTCGACGCAGGCCAGAAACTCGATTGGCTGTCAAACGTCAATCTGATTCGGCTGTTCGCAACACCTATGAACAGAAAATATGCGAGGAACTAAGAACTCCGACGAGCAACAATGTAGACGAGCAGTGGGATCAAAGTAAACTGGCGATGCATTTGGCAGCAGATTTCGCCTGCGGTCCTAGGTTTAACGTTCATCAAAGACACTAGGTCCCGCAAGGGTCTCTTGGTCTAATGGAGCGTAGGTGCTAACTTCCTAACTGCAAGGAGGCGAATAAGATTCGTCGACAGTTGCAGCGTCAATTGAGAATATTCCTTAAGAATGATCGTGAAAATTGGTGAGTCAAGGTAGCTGAAGGGATGGAAGTAGCGGGCGCTTCAGATAACAGTCAAAGATTGTCTAAACTTGTATGTGACAGCGGCGGGTGGTGTAATTCGGTTAATGGAGTCATGCGATGGAAGCGAAGAGTTCATCCACGGCCGGGCCGTTAGGCTGAGCACTTCAAGGATCAGTTTAGCCGACCGCACGCCAACGTATTTAGGCCAGTATCTGTAGCTGCGAATCCTTGAGGGGTGTCTGTCGACCCCCCAACAGAATTGGAAGTGGGGTCAAATACTCGGCTTCTAAAGAGGGGAAAAGCAACCGGTCCCGACGAGCTCCCTCCTATTCTTTTCAAACTGGGGGAGAAGCTCTGATGAGATCAGTTGCCTCCTTGCTTTGTGATATTTGAAACGAGGAGCGTATTCCGTTATCGTGGGGCGAGTCATTGATTGTACCCTTTCTCAAGAAGGGCACACAGAGCGAATGCAGCAATCATCGTGGCATTAGTTTAATTCCGATAGTTACTAAGGTGTTGGCTTCGATAATGCTACGCCGTTTGACACCGATTCGCGAGAGTAATATCCGCGAACGGCAGGCCGCATTTCGTCCAGATCGAGGTTGCATCGACCAGATATTCACTCTCCGACAGATACTCGAAACGCGCTACACACACGGCCGCCCTACGATCGTAGTCTTTCTCGACTTGAAAGGTGCTTTCGATTCCGTGGATCGACCAGCACTATTCAGTGTTCTCCACCGGAAAAGCATGCCAACGAAGTTCGTAAACCTGTTGCGAGCATTGTATTCGCATACCTATGGTCCCGTGAGGGTATACGGCGAACTATCAAGCTCATTCGAAACGACTATTGGCGTTCGACAAGGGTGCCCCATCTCTCCATTCCTGTTCAACTTCGTCATGGACGAGGTGATGGAAGATGTTTTAGAAGGCCTCCGGGATGTAGGAGTCGAATTGGGAAATGGAGGGAAGCTATGTGACCTGGACTACGCAGATGACGTTGTGTGCCTTTTCGAGTCTGCGGACCATGCACAACGGGCACTAGATAGACTCTCGAGGTCAGTTGCTCGGTTTGGCATGTGCTTTGCACCTTAAAAGTGCAAAGTACTGTTGCAGGACTGGACGACAGTAACGCCGAACTTGGTGCTGGATGGAAAGTAATTAACGACTGTTGACCGTTTCACCTACCTTGCTAGCTGCGTATCGAATAATGGTAGCTTGGTAATAGAGATAAACGCGTGCGTATCGAAAGGTCGAGCGGCTTCCGCTGAACTTGTTGCGTCGGCCTGATATTTCACTGAAGTTGAAAGGTCGTGTGTACTGTGCGGCATTGCACTCAGTTCTGTCCCATGGTTGTGAGACATGGAGTATGCTTGTCGGTTATGTTCGCCGCTTGAAAGTTTTTGACTACCAATTTTCACGTGGTATCACTAGGATTGGACGGAGTCGCTGGGTGAGTAATGTGGAAGTGGAGAATCCAGTATTAGGTGTCAATTCTGAAAATACCTTATTTCAGCTTATGAATCTTAATAGACTACGCTGGTTGGGTCACGTGTTCCGTATGACGAACACTCGTCTACCATACCATGTACTATTTTGGGTTCCCCCCACGGAGTGGGAAATGCCATGTGGAGGCATGCAGATGACGTAGCAACGTGGGATGAGAAAATGTACACCGAACTTAGATAAAATAAGTGTCTCACATCTTCGTGGTTGGGGTCCGAAAGACCCGTCAAGTTGCTGGTTGAGGACATCGAGGGATATGGCAATGAACCGTGAACAGTGGCGATCGTGTTGTCATTTTCTATCGAATCAGAATGATTGCAAAAGTGCGTTTGTACAGTTAGACTGCGTTTCTTGTGTTGGCTGCAACAGCATCATATCTATTCCCGTCTGTGTAGGTTCACTCCCTGTTTCCGTAGGATATTCACTCTGGGGAAAGGCAGCGGTCAGTGAGGCTTGCCTTGCTGTTTGACCTTAAACGATGATGATGGTAATGATTGTATAAAAACGGTGGCTTCACTCATTTTCGGAATGCGCTAAGCTTCTTTCGATTCACCAAGCTGCTAACGGTCCTTTCTTAACCCTACCGGTGGGATTCGTTTGTTCAAGTTGAATTAGCTTTTTGCAAATTACCAAGGGTCAACGCGTTCCCTTTACGTTTGTGAGCGAAGCGTCGTTGCATAGCAAAAGCCCGCTACATTGTGCTAATGGGTCTTACAAACTTTGATTCATTTTCTGTGGTGTTTGGATTTTTTGTTTTCGCGCTAATGGTGATATTTTGAAATGCGAAATGCTCCTTTGGTTGCGTTTCACCGTTTTCCAGATTCCAGCCAGTGACTGTTTATGAAGTAGTCATGCCTCCGAATGAAATCCGTATCTACCATCCTTCCGCCATGATGTTCTCAGTTTCTGAATCTGGCACAAAAACGCAGCAAGGTCCCCCCATTTCGACTTCTGATCCCATGGCCAATGGCAAGGCGAACGAAGCACTGGGTGGTGGTGACTCAGCCAAAGGATGCAGTACACTAACTCAACAAACGAACAGCACGTCTGCTGCTGTCGGGTTGCCTTCTTCTTCCTTCTTGTATTCGGAGGCTATGGATGTCTTGGAAAAGTGAGCTCTTCATTCCGTTTTTTCGGTTGTTCTTGCGTTTTCACTCAATAATAACCAATATCAAAATATTTATCAGCTGCCTACAACCCTTTTTATTATCCTCGAGTGGTGACCTTTGGAAAACATCAGTATAGAAGAAAATTCGATATCATCTGGGACTTTCTGTTCTCATTACGCAGATAGTTCTTTCTTCAGGCTAGTATGTTCCTTTCCTGGGCTATAACTTCTCATCAAATATATCCCGTCAGTGTTTTGTGCTGATTCCTTTGTTCATTTTGCCATTGGTGTAACAACGGTTTGCCTCTTAGTCGTTTCTATTTCCGTCTTACTGGACGCTACTGATATCGCCGTCAGATGGAGTCGACTTTTCGAATATGACGAACCTCTGGGACCGTGTGGATATTAATGAATCTTATCAATCGAACCTGGATTTCATCTACAGTCTCAGGTGTCATAGTCCATCTTTTTCTTACTTATTCTTTAAGATGTTTGGATGGCCCTGCTCCAAACAATCCACCAAAGACTATTGGGCTTCCTATACGGAATATCGCATCGTCGTCAATTAGCTTTGACAAACGGGTTTGATGAAGTGACATCTTTCTCGGCCGGTTTGTTCCTCGGACACCTACCCCTTACAGCCCCAGTTGGAGGTTCACAATCTAAAACAAATTATTCGCAGTGTGATTGGACTGCGGTCTGTATATGTTCTTGAGGCTGCACACGTTTTGGTTAGCGAGTAAGTAAGATACATTTTCGCACTGTTTACATATGTCATTGAGACTAATTCCAATCAACTTGCTGATATCTCTGCTAGATTAATGTTAGTTACATTCAACGGGACGTATCGTATGCAGCACGTTCACGTGGACGAGTTTCCGCTGTGCGGATTGTTAGTCCTAGCGTATTTTGCATTTCGGTCATTTCTTTATCATGTAATTCGATCTTGTTCTAATTGAATAGCTTTCTCTCTGCCTGAATCCTATACACACTGAATAGACACGTTTGCTTTATAAAGTTTGCGGCCGTAGTCAGTCCTTGTGCTGCGCGAGTGATTCAGCCGGACGAGAATGCTCGAAGACTCCACTTGCAGCGATATTTCGGATCTCCAGATGTATTATGAATTGAGGATTGTAGCTCACGTTCTTGCATCCCCGGTTTTCGGAACAGCGCAGCATGTTTCATTTACCAATTGCGTCAGAATATGAACAAAACAGATGATATGACTATCTTTTTAGAGAACAATTTGAGCCGTGTATGATGTATTTTTGTCTTTCCTTGGAATAGGAGCATCTAATTTTTGTCAGTGGGGTCCAACCTTAACGGCATTAAGATCCACTTTTCCAAGTTTGTTGGTTACTTTATGTTGTCTGTCTCTTATCGTCACGGTTTCTTCCGATTGCCATTTCCTGTATTCGTTCAGGCGAAATGCTTACCCTCACTTACATGAAAACCCAACTATCTCCTGATCTACTCGACCGGGCTGTCGGACAAATGATGGTGATATGTTCACCGCCTACAGAAATAGATACTTGGAATCACAGCTGAGGTGGAATGATAGAAGACAGCGAATTAGAACACAAGTGAAGATTTAAACGCATAAAAAGAGCGTAGCGTCAGCTTGATGTTCTGTTCCATAGATCTTGCACGTTGAATCACACTCATTTTACAGCGCATTACTATCTGAATTTTAATCCGCTAAACACGAGAAAGGAGAGGGCACTCTTGGTACATAAATAATATTTCTCTGGTCAACTCTTAAATTAGAGTGACTTGGTCCAGTTCCCTCAACCCAGTCTTCAGCACTAGGAGACATTACTGATATCAAACGCAGTTTGAACCATACAGCCAATACTGACTATATAAAACCTTACATCGATCTTCTGTCTTATCCACTGAGGCTGCAAGTTGCCTGGAGGAAGCTGTCACACAATTTTACATGAGTTGTTTTGTTTTGATAGCTAATCGAATTTCAGGCGACAGTAGTTGTGATGCCACTTGACAATCTAAGGTCTTCTTTGTTAGATTCACTTTTTATTTTCGTAAGTTTATCCATCAGCAATGCTTGTCACTAAATGAGCTCTGTGATCTGATCTCATTTATTGCGGCAATTAGCTATTCCACTTTGACATTCTTTTGAGAGTCTGTAACCTAAATTGAGATTGAGATGACATTGTGTGAGCGGCGTTCAACTCACTGTTAGCCATCTTTGGTCGTTTGGCGGTCATTGCTGGACTGCCGAGATACCCCGGGTCCTTTGGAATCTTCTGTGTTTGGCCTCAGTTTCACGTTTAGTGTCTCCAGCTGCTTTCAGTGGGACCGTCAGCTTGCTTTGGTATTGTTCATTCTAGTCACTGACCTTTGTTCCATTTTCCACCGGTCGATAGTAATAGATATCTGCATTGTTGACCCTTCCGTCGAAGTTAATTTCGACGAGCTTTTACTTCTGGTTCCCAGTGTTTATCTGCAATCAAACAAGAGAAGGCGCTTCCGCAAATGATTAGTGAAATTGCATCGGTGTGAAACAGGATTGATGGCCAGATTGTATCTTTTCTATCGGACTGATTAATTGATGTGGCGTGCTTGGAAGGAACCACTCATATATGTATCCATCCTTCCAACGAGACACGAATAAGCATATGCTTGGTTTAATTTCTCTTCGGTTACAGTTTCTTGCTTGGTGTTTCATACGCAGGCAGGATACATTCATGCCATCTTAATCTTTCGATACGAGTACTTAAAAATTACTTTTTGACCGTAGTGGTTTCGTAATCCCCGGTTTATGTCCACAAACCGAGCAGTTAACAGCGCCACTCATGAAAGCCGTCGGAATTAACCTCGGATGTTAAAACCTGTTTCTGTCTGTCGCTGTTAATTATTTGTTCAAATGCAGTCTTGGACATACGATTGGCGGTTCTTATCTTCGCGAATTTCGCAGGCGAAATCTTTTACCGCAATGTGTGAAACACAGAGCATTAACTGTTCATCCATTTGCACTGTTAGCTGCCGGACAGTTGTTAAGATATGGGACGCATCCTGGGAGTCTGTGTAAATGACTTTCGTTTCCCCCTTGTTTAGCGTGCGCTTTGTTCTTCAAAGTGTAAAATACTACTGCGTGATAGGATTGGTTCAAAGCCCAATCTTGTTCTTGTAGAGGGAGAATTAGAAAAAAGTAAGGAGACATAATTTACCTTAGTGGTTGCATCTCACCAGTTGATTGAACATCTAGTGAAGTATCGTCACGTGCACAAAAGGTTGGGTTAGGATTCACCATTTTGATTCATGTTTGCTGTCGATGTGATGTGCGGTTATCGATCACAGGCTGTTTTTACAACACCAATACTGAGCCTTAAGGCTCATTCTTTTTGGAAGAGGTATCAAATGTGAACAAATTCAGGTATTTTGGACATGGTTTTGTGCACGCCCACAGAACGCCTACCTCGTTTTATGCTGTTCTCCGAGATGGGTATCGATTGGGAGATTAGTCGACCGGTCAGTCAATGACAAGGGTGAAATGTATAAAAATCTGAACACGGTGATTGCTCTTATTTGGTTCCGTGGTATCCCGCGGAGCGATCTTCGAATAAAGTAGATAATGGTACTCCATTCTGCACTGTTGCATCGAAAATCTTTCCTCTTCTATGTAGTTCTTGGACTTGTTATTTTGCAGTTTACCTTTCAGTATTTGTGGTTTTGTTTTCCTCTCTTCATTAGGGTTTGTTGCAACTTAGCAAGCTGAGCCAGAGCACGTTAATGCTCGGTAGTTGTTAAAATCTAAAGCTAACTGATTTGTTTTCCAGTTCCTTATCCTATACACTATTTACCCTTGATATCCCTAATCCGAAATGATAAAAAATGTCACACGTAGATGTTAACCGTTATCTCTGTTGGATTGTTTGTTGTCAAGGTGATGGTGCGATGTTACCCAAGCTTTTACTCGCTTGCCCATAGTTGAGTCACGTTTGGGCTTTATAACTGCATTTCTATGTCCAGATTGCCAGTGCTGTTATTTCAATTGAATAAGCACTGAATTGGTGTACGACAGACGGGCGCACTGTTATCCCGAAACTTCCTTTAGTAATTGTCATCTTCACTGGCAAGCTATGTTGGATTCGAACTGTTGAGTAGTGTTATCGATCGACGGAGTCGTCATGAAAAATAACTCACTTTGACCCTTCCATCAGGTGGTTTTGCAAGGGTGCTTTTAACCTATCATTATGTTATTTCTATTGGTTTGAAAGATATGCTTCCAAGCACGCCGTCATTGACCCTACTTGGACAGTAAAATCACTGGTCGATATGCATTGTTCGTCTCTCGAGCTTACGTTATTACCCATTCCCAATGCTACTCTCGGTGACATTCAGTCAGTAGTTGAAAGGAATAAGCCTCGGTAATCGAAATTCATATTCCATGAATTGAAGGAAGTTTCCGCGGTGACGGTATAGCACGATAGGTTACCGATCTTTACTAGTGTGCAACTCCGTAAACTCCAAGTAAGCCTCTGGAATCTCTGTCGCAATCTGTCTCTGTGCAAATACCGTTGGCTTTTATTTGTGCTTTTATTCGATCTGATGCCTAGAATAGATCTCCTGTTTGCGACCAGAGTACCGTGAAGTGTGCAATAACTGGGTTCGGTTAGATTGAAATATTTGGAACTGAAGGTTTAGAGCCTTTAGATCCCAGTATATTTTGGGTTTGTACTTATACATAATCGCCTTTTTCTTCTAACAGTTCTTAATTGCTAGAGCATTCTAACAAAGGTGATCACTTCCCCTGGGCGAGTCCAAAAATGTGTAATTGCACGGAAAATGTTCCGCAAGGCATAAGGTTTTTTGATAGGGGTGAGATAGATGACATTGGAACCACTATGCGGAAAAAGATCGCCGTTTTCCTTAGGCCCACCTCAGCTAATTATGGCTTCAATTTTCATTCCCCACCCCATGAAACACCTGCTATTCTAGATACTACCATATTTATGCTGTTGTGAAGTCGCATCTGGTCACACTGCAGCAAGACAATATGAATACGGATTTGTCCGCCACTTTGAAGACATTAATGTATTTGTTTGAGGTAAGTAAAGTGTTCTGTCCGTCTTTCCGTAAGTGAAATGCTCAGACTGATTGTAGTAGTAATTGACTTGTTTAAACCGTTAGAGAATTTGATTGATTAGAGGTTACTCAAATCAAATCGGGTTTTATGAACGTGAAATGAACTAACAACGTAATGTGTAGGTAAACACTGGGAGGAGTAAACAGGAGATAGTTTGTTTAGTTTACAGAAATATGCCGATAACGGTCACCTGGTAAGAATGTCATCATGCGCAAATCAAAGCTGTGTTCTGTGAATCCAAAATTATGCCATCGTGGCGCTAGTGTGGTGAGCTGCGATGACGCAAAAAAGTTAGCTATAGTGGTAAGCGTCTCATTGTTTACTACACCTGACTCATTGAGATTTCATGTGATTCTGCACCATCTGCCAATTTCCCTTCCTGTAGTGGACCCTGATGGTTTTCGAGCGTGCCCTTACACTACACTGGTGCTTGGGGCATGTGGAAGAAAAATTAATGTTTTTATACATGTTTAAGGGCGAATTGACAGCTTGAACATATGGGTATGTAAGAAGAACATGAAGACAAAGTACACGCACATAATGATGTTTTTTGGATAGAATAAGCTGATTGATAAAAAATAAAGGAAAATAAAGACACGTGAAGACCTGTCTTGTATTCTGCGATCGTGGCGATCTCTAAGATCCATTGTGACCACTTCGTGAATTACGCGTAACCCGGCGATAGCTAGGTTGGCCTGTTCCCGCCACCATCCTTGTAGTTGGTCCTAGAGGTTATGGGGGATGCCCCTCTCACTGCACTCGAGATTCAAGCATGTCAGAAAAAAATGGACAACATGGGTGCCATAAAGCTGTGCTCGTATGTGGAATTAGTAAAGAGGAATACCGTTAACGTGTTGGAGGGTGAGAAAAAATCTTGGAAAATACTCTGTGAAGATAGTGGTTAGTGTTGGATAACGAGCTGTTCGAAAATCTGTTGCAAGTTTTTTTGATCAGGATCTCTAAATATATCTGCATAAATTCCAGCGCTGGGATGTAACGGCGAAATCGAAACTTTTCTTTAAAACCGGATAAATATATCGCAGAACAGCAAAGCCAGATGGCAAGAATGTATGAAGTGACGAATAAAACAACAAGTTTGTAAGGTATTTCCAGCTTTCTCAACGCGTAATACAAAAAGGAATGTCTGCACGCCTTACGGAACACCAGTTCGATGTTTATCGCCCAGGAAAGACTGTTACGGACAAGAGAATCTTCACAAATTCGCTCTTTATTAATTGATGTTAATGTAAGGTCTCTGAGGAGAGATGCGGAAAGAACCATTCCAAAAATCAAAGGGGATATCAAGATATTTGAGAACGTTCAATGATACACAGTGAGAAGAAGACCAATGACTAAATTTGTTAAGATTAATTTGAATATGACTGAGACTTTTATCAGTATCGTAAAGATAACCAAACGCAATTTCCTCAGCGTATGTGCAATCAAGGACATTCCGAGAAAAAATCGAGGATAGAATTGCGCCTCAGTAAAATCCTGAATTAACTTGGGGGAGCGAAGATTTATTTTCAACAAAGGAAGCAAACTGAATGCAATTGAAAAATGGTTAGGTACTTTATCCAAAGTGACAGGACCAGGGCCGTTTTCATGAATAACTTAAAGAACCGTACAAAGATCGAAGGAGACGAAAGCGCAGTCATGGTCACGGGTTCCTCCACGAAGGGAAGAGGTAACTGAGTGAACAGTGTTGTTTACGGCATAAAGTACGGTCACTCCCAGTTTGTTCGTAAACGACTAACTGAACACTTTTTTGTGGTGTTTTCAGCTGGGCTGATGAGCAAGCAAGTAGTCGATACTCTCGGGATCGTTTCAAACCCGCTCCCAACAACCAGCGATGGTCGCGGACTCAGGATAAATGGGCTGCAGATTAAAAAAACCGGTTTTTGTACGGCACGGGGAAATGAGATCGGGACCGAAAAAAACTGGTTGCTTTTAATTTCCAGTAAAATTCTCAAGGTCTTCCTTAACTGATATGAGCTCATTATGATCAGTTTATGGAAGGAAAAGTGACAGCTGGTCAGTCTATGGAGAACTGATGGTTGTATTTCGAGTTTGAGCTTCGCAGTTGTCTCTGGACTTTTCAAATCTCGTGGAAGTTTTTCTCATCAAGAAGAGCATTCACACATCGCGCATCCAGATATCCAGTTTCATTTTTGATATTTGGATGCTTGACTGTGTGCCGCAAACCAGCCTTTACCCGACACGGTCTTTCTGCGCATTGAGAAGAAAATCCATGGGGATAGCAAATATCATGACAGAAATTAAGATGCTCATTCATTTGTTTAGTATATGGTGAAGCATTATTGGGCGAAAGGTCAGAAAAGTCGGTGGAATATAGTAGACCTCTCAGCGTGTCCAGTTTTGTTCGTTTGTGAATCTCATTATTTTGAACCTATGATTTTCCCGGTATATTCTATGTTCGTATCATATTTCATTTTTTTCATTTTGGGAATTTCATGATAACAGATGTTCGTGGCGAGAATATTTAGTACTTGAAATCATAAATAGAATATTGAGCATTTACAGTTTTTATTGTCTGATACCACTTTTCTGAGCCGAATAAACACTTTTTAGTTTGCTTGCTGATGATCACTTTAATATGCAACGACCGTATCTAGCCAGCTGTAACGGGTTCTCACATTGACTCCGTTGTTTCAGACTCGTCGTAGCTCGTCTACTGGACACAATCGTTTTGCCATAAAATTGTAGTACTGCATTCACGTGAATTTGATTCAGTTGGTTTGACACATTTTTAAGCCATCAATTCATCCGATGTACGCCTATGTAGACCGATTCCCGAAAACCATACATGGATGTGCGCGCGGAATTGCTTCACTATCTGTTTCACCCAGACGGAAAAATGCGTATCTCAATGTCCACATCAGCATCGGGCTCTTCAGCTTCCACTGGCAGAGTAGTGACACGCGTGCGTTCAACTTCTTCATTTACCCAGCTGGCTGCAGATTTGCCGAAAACCAGACAGTCGGCCCCAGAAGAACCCGATGTTTCAGATCCGATTCCATTGTTCTCTCTGACTGCCGGTGTTATGCAATCATCCCTAGTTGTGGATAGATCCGACACGGGGACTATGTTCCAGTCTCCGATTTTGCGTGTTAGGGATACGACGAATACGAATCCCACTACTGCAGGATGGAGCGGAGGATTTGCCGGTGATTGGTATGGCCTTGTTAACGGTTTGGATGCAGGTTCGTTCGGCAGGGTAGCGGTTTTTATTTTTCAATGGCATGTCCCTCTGCTACCCGGTTTTTTGGAGTTTTGTTACAAACATAAATGTTTAACTTACTTATCAAAACGTCAAATATTTCCTTGGTCGAGTTCATGCTATCCCATTCGTGACCAAAAACGACGCATTCTCTTTAGAACCGTTATCTTCTACTTCCTTTATTAATGAAACAACAATGTACATCATTTTTCAAGAAGAGAGCCGCGGCCAACAGAGGGCTGCCAAGTGGGGAAGTCGACCGGCGGTGGGAGGCTTCGAACTCACGACCTTCACGTCCAAATGCCACGGCTTTATCCACTTGGCCTCCGCCGGCCAGTTGGCTGAGAGTATATTCACTAACTGTCCATAAATAGCAACATTTGTGCGCATGAATACCATTCGAGTTTGAAACTATGCTTCGATTGCATCGATGTTTACCACAGCCGATTTTAGAGCACAGGCAGATTCCACTAGTTTTATAACCTCTACATCCCTCGATATGGACGATGTGTCCTGCTTCGGTATTCTGTCACTGAGCATTATGAAAGAAAAATTCACTCATATTTTCAAATCTTTGTATTCAAACAAGTAAAAATCATCCTCCCGCTTATGGCGATCTTTTACCTGGTTTGAGCGATGTTCGTCGGGTCTTCCGTATGTCGCCGTTTATTGCTAATCTTGTTGTTCATATGATTATGAAGATATTCTAGTCCTGGTATGAGAATACGGTATTAACGTTAATTAGGACATCGAACTCTCTCTCATGTAAAACACGCGAGCGATGTGGCATTTGGGGTTGAATATCTTATCGGTTTAGAAGTATAAGTTAGCAATTTGCACCATAATTTATCGATGTTTTGAGTGCTTTTCTCCTCTTCTTGGTTAGCAGTGCTGCTGAAAGTCTTATTTCATTCGAAGATGAATGTTACCCTTGCAGGCAAAGACTCAAGAAAAAGTGGACAAGTTCAGCAGTTATACTTCACTTGGTCATAAAATAACGCTTGAAGAGCCGTTCTTCTCTTGTCCACTTGAAGGTTACGCAGTGCTGATGAAATTTTTGGTTTGGATTGCAGTCATCTGCAGTTAAATAAGCTGAGACAGAACCCATCTTTGCGAACAGATATGGTTTGCTTGCTGTGGAATTATGACATCCTCGGTGCGAAACCAGAATGAAACCCTAGCGAAGTTAATTTCGATAGCAGACCTTTTCCTTAAACTCGGTCGAAAACTATGGAAATGCCCACAGCGACCAAGTGAGCGTCTCCGTGGTTATCGAGTGCGACCCACCAGGGGTGAAACGACAACTAGTAGGTCGCCTGTACATCGAAGCGAGAGGAGTACATATCAGCGGTCATTCAGCAAGTCTGTACGTTCAAAGATGCAACGGGTTGCAGATAACGGTTTCAAAAACGGAATTTAGCGTAACGGAACGATAGCTTTTGGGAGTCAGATGGGTGTCTGCTTCGGGACAGGAAAACAGCTGCCTTCTGGCACGAATAAGGAAGAGTATTTTGGTTGAGGTAGGAAGGAGAAAGATGGTGTAATATATGGGCTAACTCCCGAAGGTCGGTGTGTCGAGTATCGTCCAAACCGGGAGGTGTAGCAACATTAGGGTTGGAAAAACCCGATTCATCTCTCTCCTAGTTAGAACTGGGAGAAAAGCATGACTCGAAATATAAGGTGAAGACAGACAGAATGCATTTTGGAGCAAAGCCGGATGCAGAACCTCAGTCTTGTCAAACGAGTCACAAACCAGGCAGCCGGAGGAATTACGGATGGGAAGAAGGTCGGAAGTGTAGAACTTATGAAATGTCACTTTTGCAAGGGACCAGAATGATCGGTGGTGGACGAAGCTGGTCGCTCAGATTTGCGGCTTCCATAACTTCCCATAAGTCCTGGTCACTGGTCAAGTCGGAAGCAGTGCGAAATTCAATGAAGCAGGCTATAATCGGTTGCTCCTAAATGTAACCAGGTTTCAGTATGCGGTGTCGTGTGAATATGCAGCCTGTACCATGACGGAAGCTCTCTTGATTTAGCTGAATGTCTCAGCATCGCAAAACTGCAAAACGCTTGAGGAGGGCATTTATAGCAACCCCGTTAATACGGAAGTCCGTTTATCATAAAAGTCATTATCGTCTGTAGTGGGAATGGGCGGTAGAATAGATATACTTCGATCTTTTGTATCTCACTTTTCCTTTTGATTCTAAGTCTGTGCAGCCAGACAACTAGTTTTTAATTTCTTCCAAGTATTTTCACTGACGACCCGTTGCTGTTCCACCGAGACTTCGGCCTTGCATATCCTGGCTACAGTGTCAAGGTGGGTTGCGGTGTCGCCCGCTGGCACCTGGTTCGTACCGTTTGTCTCTCTAGTCTGTGCAACACGGAACGCAAGACCGTCCTCCGGTTTTTGGGAGGGCACCACATCCTGGTGTTTTTTAATTAATCAGACAGCCAGCCTGGTGGCATCTGACGAATTTTCCAGTCGGTAACTGCTTTTCCAACTTTGGCCTAGTTAAAATCCCCCTTGAATGCGATATACCCTTTCTTCTGAGATGCTGGTACTTGCGTTTCAGTCTTCTGCAAAAAAGCTTATATCTCATTGGGACATTTGAATATGACTCGCGAAACATCGTAGAGTGTATCCCCAGGTAACTTTATCGTAGCTGACATTTTTGATCAAGTCAAACACGTCGTTGTGAAGTCCGAACTTTCCTTTTTTTCATTATGTCGGAGTTAACAGGTTGTTGCACACCTTGTTGTATAAAGAAACATCAAGTACAAAAGATGAGACAGACATCTGGGTAGAAGTCGCCAAGTGTTCGCATCATGGGGCTTTGTGCGATAGCAACAGTCCGTTATTGTTAGGAAATGGCTGCAGCTCGTTGACTTACCACCCCAACCGTTAGACACGAGGGACGTCGCCACCTGGAAACGCAGCACCAAAATAGAGCAATTAGTGCCACGGTTTTCAACGGCGTTGCTCACAGCACCGCTCGGCTTTTTGTTTGATATAGTTCCTCTAACCCAGATCCAGTCTGCAAGACAGTTGAAATGTTCCAAACAAGCCGGTGATCACCACTTTCGCGTATTCGTCCCCTCTGAAAAACTCCTCCAAGAGATGTAAATGGGCAAATATCACTAATTTAACTCATTGGCGTGCTACTGTCGCTGCGTCGCAGTTCCATCTCAATTTCGTGCTACTTTAAGGGGGGAATCTGTCATACGAGCCCACCAAAGCCTCAGCATTATTACTGCTTGTCCATCTCCGCTTATTCAATGAGTCATACCCCAAATTAATCGCGATTTATTGCCAAATTGACATCTCTTCCTTTGTCCACAGCCCAGAGACGCACCAAGTGGCATTCGACCCTCCCCCCCAGCAAAATGGTATTAAATCGTTCACAGGTGAACTGATCCTATTGAGGAGCTATTGAACTTTGTAGTTGGAATCCGCAAGACCTTCCTGCTTCAAAGTCATAGTCACTGGTATAATGCCATTTCGTTCCGTACGTTGGATTTGTTGGGTTTTTTAATTTTTTTCCGTTTACTTTACTTTCGGAACCGAAGTCGAAGTGGACCAGTGCGATTTCGGTTTTTATGAAGACTGGATCTGGTTATTTAATGTTGCACTGTATTGTACAGAGCTATGCGCTTATAAATGTCGCATTTCGGTCGCAAACAACAAGAAAGCAGTTACACTCATCACTTCGTAAAAAGTGAGAACTAATGTCAAGAATAATTAGTCAAGTGAATTGTTAGGGCAATTGTGATAGGTTGTTCAAGAGTGGGTTAAAGCACGCTCCCGGTTTGTCAGAATGTATGCTAAATAGGTTATAGTAGAGGTTTTGTAGATGTGAGTTCTGGAGAATATGGGACGGACTCACTCTGGACTAGGCGACCGAGTAGTACAACAGCCCACGGCGCTGGTCTTTTTGCGAATGTCTTTCACTCTCGAAGTATTTACGACAAAGACCTATCACCGTACACAACTTTTTATTCCTCTATCAATTCGTGTTATTCCTCCTCTTCCTACCCTATTGCTTACGTTCTTCAGGAACTACAGTTGACCACGCTAGTCGTAGGACTAAGTCTTATTCCTGCTCTCTCATGTTCTCCCTTAGATAGCACCCAAATCTCACCGAACCTGTTTCCGCCGTTGATGCACTTCGTCCTCGATGCCCCTTCAAACTGAGCATCTGCAATGTACGAACAGCGTTGCGTGTAGATCAACTGGGGTGTTCAGCTAGTGCACAAGTCGGGGTGACATGGTGATTACAGCAGAGGACATGAATGGCAGAGTAGCTCGGCTGTCCTCGAATGAGCACATCCTGGTGGTCCCTTTGGTCTCGATTTCTGTCGTCCCAAAACCGGGGAACGTTTTTTTGTCTTTTATCTTTTACTTCCTTTATTGGCTTTGTGTTCTGACCACCAACTGTTTCTGCTTAGCACGAACTTCTAACGTTTCAGTCGCCGGTACGCTACCTGCCGTCCACCCTCTTCGGGTCAGCGTTGGACTGGTAACTATAGATAGCAGGGCTGTCTCCAAGACTGTCGGTTGTTCTGGAGGCACTCCCCACGACTCCGACCACGCGTTAGTATGCATTAGGTTGTCCATTTGCTTTGGTGGGCGCTCAGATCGCATGATGAAGTGTCGATTAGATTGCAGTAAGCTATCTGATCCGACTCGCCTGTCAATCTTTCGAAGCCCATTGGCTGAAAGGCTGGGATCGCCCCGTTCTCAAAAGGTCAATGAGCACTGATCGCTTATCAAGAATGGCTTGCATTTTGCTGGCTTGGTGAGTTGTAGCCTGACGCGTCGCGTTCTGACACCCTGGATTTCCGCTGAGTCTTTGCGCCTTCTTGACGCACGCCATTCGATCCTGGCTGGTAACGAGTATAATGAAGCACTGCTTGTAACGAGGCGTGAACTCAATGTAAACTTGCGTAGGGATCGCCGGATCTAGTGTTCTCAACGAGCTTTGGAGATTGAACGTGCTGCCGCTACGGGAAATGCCCGCAAGCTATTTCGCCTCATCCAAGCCACCGGTAAGAAAACATTGGGTGTGAGCAAAAAGACATGTGAAGCTGACGGTTCGTCCATCCACAATCAACAGCGACGTTTTGTACGCTGGGTGGAGCACTTTCAAGCACAATTTGGCTTGTCCTCAGTGTCAGTGCCTCCCACAGCTATTCCGGCAAGCGCCCGGTGGTCTCTTACAACAGATCCACCAACTGAAGTGAAGATCCTTAGGGAAATCCGAGGCTTAAGATATCATCAAGCGCCGGGCTGCGATGGGCTTTCCCCAGCTCCATTTAAAGATGGAGGAGTGGAATTGGTGAAAGAACTTCAAGTTTTGCTCTCGAATATCTAGTACTTCGCGAAGGTTCGCTCCTAGGAGAGTGAGTCAACCGTTGTTCCCCTCTTAAAAAGGTGCTTTCGTAGTGACTAGGCTAACCACAAGAGTATTAGTTTGATCTCGATAGCGTCAACGCTGCCTTCGTCCGTTATTCTTCGCTATCGGTACAGTACGCGTGAAGGGCGAACCCGTAATGATTAGGCTGGGTTGCGCGCTGGTAGTGGATGCTTCGATGAAATCTTCGCCCTTTGACAGGTGTTAGAGGACTGTTTTACTTTTCAAATGCCAACGGTCATCGTGTTCGTGAACGTTCACGGGGCCTTTGACTCTGTTGCTAGGTCTGTACTATCGCACTGTTTGTTGAGGTATGGAGTACCTGAGAGGTGCGTGCCCATCTTCACAGGGTTGCACCGTCATACGTAAGGCTTATGGCCCGCTTTCGCCATCCTTCCTCGTCTCCATTAGAGTACGGGGATGTTACCCTATATTCCCGTTTCTTTTCAACTTTGTCATAGAGGATGTTCTACAGAACTTTTTATCTAGTCTTTTGCACGGAGTTGAACTCCTCCCAGGAAAGTTTCTAACTTAGAATATGCTTACGGTATCACCTTGCTGAGCGACGATGTACAGGCAGTTCAACACGTGTTGGACCACTTGTCAATTGAGGTCTCTACATACGGCATGTGCTTTCCACTTTCAGAGTGCACGGTACTTCTATCAAGACTGGCAGGAGCCTGTACCTACACCCACCCTTTGTGGCGATCGGTAAGATGTAGTCAATAAATTCAAGTATTTCGGGAGTCTGTTCACACCTGGAGGTGTTGTGGACGAAGTCACATCACGAATTTCAAAAGCCAGAGCAGTTATTGCGAACCTGCGACAACTGAGGCGTCACCATTACACCCGTTTTTCCTTCATGGGAAGGGTGAACAATGCCGCAGTTCATGGTATTCTGTACGGTTATGAGACTTAGCCTATCCATGTTCTTGATGCCCAGTGAATTTCTGTTTTTGACTACCGATGTCCCCGAACGTCGTTATCTAACCTATCTGCGTTACTGATGCCTGGCGAATTTTTGTTTTTGACCATTGATATTTCTGAAGCATCGCTCGTGACTGGCGGGCATATTGGGTGAGCAATGATGGGGTGCGTCATCTTGTGTGGGTTCCAGACAATCGTCCTCTGACTGAGATAATCGCTCTACGTCGTCTTCGGTGACTTGAACAGGTGTTGCATATGCCTGCCCATCGTCTACCTTTTCGTGCTCCTTTTGCACGTGTTGGACAAGGCTGGAAGCAGCGATGCGGCGGTCAGGCTATGGCTTGGCGTAGAGGTATGATAAAGTTGGTCTCGGCTTTGACCTCGGTTGCTTCTTCCTGCCTTCCTGATTGTTTTTGGTTGGAGACGCTGAGAGGTATTTCTAAAAATCGAAATCAGTGGCGGGAATGCTGTATGGCCTATCTATAGACCTCATCCCCCTTTAGAAAAACACCGAAAACAACCAAAAGGTGTTCGGTAGAAGGACAAGAAAGCAGTTGTTTTGTTTGTTTTTTTCCTAATTATTTGTCCATCTTCTATGAATTTGCATTTATGTTTCTTGTATACAAGGTGATGTACTGTATATATATATTTATATATATATATAGAAAGAGAGAGAGAGAGTTGAGAAGGCGTACACTGAGTTAATACGTTTGTCGTGACGTTCCGATCCAAACTAGGACTCGTCAAACGTGAATGAGTGATTGTATGGAATCGTTATATGCATATATATATATATATAGAGAGAGAGAGAGAGGAAGGGAGAGAGTGAGTGAGTGAATGAGTGAGCGATTTTAGTGGGCTTGTACAGAGATAGCAGACAGTTGTTGGACAAACTTTGAAAGTCATCATTGCTAGAAATGGCTTGAGAGAGGACAACATCATTCGTATACTTAAACAGTTGGCCGGGGAAGCTAGCTAATGAGTCACTGGCTTGCATAGATGACAAATGGAAAAAGAAGGGCATCCCAAAGTACCCCTGAGTTGTTAGCCAGCGGTTATTACGTTTTATCATCCATTCGTGGGCCGTAGGTTCCGTTGGTAATGTAGTCAGACAGACATGACCGTCACGGCTTGGGACAAGCAAGTGTTTCCAGTTTGTGGAGTTGAAGACTGTGGGACGCAATTGAATGCAGACGAACGGTCTGGGAATTCACGACGTAAGGATTTTACCGATGCATCTGAGGCCTTAAACATATGATGAACAAGGGAGGTGACGTTGTCCGAAGTTGACTTGCTAGTTTTATCCGCAAATTTAGAGGATCGTCAGTAGGATTCGCTGAAGAACGTCGACGCTTAAGCATAATATGCTCTGGCAGTTGATGTTGACACATTTGGGTGGAAGGGTTTGGTTGGAGCAGCGGAACTGCTAGATTTTTGATGGAACCAATAGTGATGGATCTTCACCAGTCAGGTATAGAAAACAAGCCTAACCATGTGTTAATAAGAGAAGTGAATGTGTCAGTACGAACCATGGCACCGTGCCCTGTAAGAGATAAAGATAGGCTATCAGGACCTTCCGCCGGGACTGTTCTAGTAGTGTGAGTGGGCTTAAACACCTCTTCCCTTTTAAAGGTGCAACTGACGTACCACCTTTCTGTTCAAATGCGGCTGCGGTATAATAAGAGGGATTGATGGGGCGAAATTAATACTGTCGCTATCCACAACACATCTAACAGGTCTCTTTTCCTTCCTTCACAACAGCCGAAGAGATTTGCCGTTATTATCACTTGGTTAACGAACGTCGTATCAATACCTTTTATTTACAATCTTTATTAGGACGGAGGTATATCACACTCGGGAATTGTCTCGGGATTTATAAAACTCCTTTGTCTCTTTAGTTATTTTGTTTACTGGGAGGAGATACCGCTATCTAAGACAAATGTGGTTTCGAGGAGACAGCACATATCAAGCATATTATTAACCGTCTCCGTGGAAAGTGTGACATTATCATCTAGGAGAAATAAGATGCTTATGGAGGAAATGTTTGAAAACGAATGTAGTTGTCATGTGAAAATGTAGAGAGACAGGGAGAACTTGTATTCGGTTTGTTTACTCGAGTGAAGAGAAGACAGATGGGGCCATATTGTAAACCTTAGATGCAGATAATGGTGACTCATTGAGTTGGGTGTGGTCAATTTCAGGAGAAATAATTCACGATATTTGGCGATGATTGGCTAAAATGGAGTTTACTCCGATGGGAGAAATGCAGAAGTCTGTCAGGCCAAATACAGTCATCGGCAGGATCGATACATAATTGAAATTGTCCACAATAATGAGTGAATTATCCCTTAGAAGTGAAACGAAAGGTGTCAAAAAGAAATTAGAAAGTTGAGATACCGCGTTGTAAACTTAAAGGGGCATTTATAGGTTCCTTGACGAGAGAATTTGGAATGAAATCGATTTACCGATGAGACACTTCCGTTTGAAGAATGTGTGTAAGTCACCTCTGATCAAAAAGAGTTTATGGTGCCATACTACCTGCAGTCTTCTTGTTGGACAGTCCTGCCGGTATAGTTTGAAATTGTCGATCAATACGAGTGAGTCAGCAACATCTGGACTTAACTACGAGTCTTGTATACAGATGACACAAGTATGGGCACGAATCGGTGATTGGAGTACAATTGATAGATCCGATCTTTCCGTGAACAAGGAGCAGATATTGATGCTGAACAATGCCGAGATGGGCATCTTGATCGGTGGGATTCATTTGAGAGCTACCCACTAGCTAGCACGAGTGCCTCTTCTGAATGGAATATATCTTTGGGGTCTGGCAGTGCGGCAGTCCAATCAAGGATGAAAACCAGTCGGGTTACTAAACAGGAATACTCCCAAACGGAGACAATAATAATGCCAGATTTCCATAGGATAACCAATAATCTGATGACACGAAATTGTAGCGCGCCCAGTTGAACGTCCCACGACAACTAAGGAATTCAAACTGTGACCTTTTGTTGATGTTACAATCCGTCTCTTTCCTTCATTTCCTTATCTTATCAGTAATGTAATAGTTGGTTTTTGATTATTTCATTCTAGCTCAAAGTTCCTTGAATTCTTTCACCAGGGATCTATTTTTGGTAACGTGATATTTGTCTTTGGAATCTTAGAGATTTTCACAGTTTCGAGTTTGTAAACATCAGGACCGATTCACGTAAGGATTGCATCGAATAATCGATGCGCCATGTATTGGTGTTTTATTGTGAATGATATAATGTTAATAACAGCGTTGTTGGTAGATGCAATACGCCAACGTTTCGACTGCCGTGGGTAGTCTTTTACAATCAAATGATTGGTGGAACGTTCACCCGTCAACGGATCTTTAGTTGTGTTTGTGAGCGTATGTACTTTGTACTGTGGGTCGGGTGAGAGATTAGTTGTCCTTCGCGTCGTGCGCCGCCGTGGTGGGGGGGTCAACTGGAATGTTCGTTTCGTAAAGGTGTTAGGGCTGTCCATATATCCGAAATCTCTGCCCCGTCGTTCCGATTGGGGCATGCGGGGTGGGATCTTATCGCCAGAGCCCCGGCAAACTTAAGTTCACTGCAGGTTCTGAATCCACGCTGGAGTGTTTTTGTGGTTTCATAATCTCCCTTGTGTCCCTCTGCTATGGCATGCAGAGCGATGGCTGAATCGCCCTCAAATTTTGATAAGGCCGCCTTATCCGAAGGTCTGCACTTTTCCTTCCTTCTGTGTTCTGTTATCCGCGTCATCAGTTGTCTGCTCGTTAGTCCAACGCATTCTGCTGGGCACTCCTTGCAACTG
>LUCM01004865.1:59454-71703 GCA_008360955.1 Fasciolopsis buskii
ATATATATATATATATATATATATATATATATATATATATATATATATATATATATATATATATATATATATCCGGACCGACGAACTGTCTCAGGTAGACATAGATAGACTGCCAGGTTGGAACTAGTGAAATTTCACAACGAAACGATTAGAGACTGTTTTGAAATGGCTGTGTCAGGGTGAATGGTATTCTCGTGCTTGAAATTTCCTCTTTGTAGTTGTTTCATTATTGCATTACGGTTGTCCTTTCACTATTCTTCTCTCCATTCCTGTTTGTGAGATACTGTTAGGTAGCCACCAAAACCAGTGCACATTGTCAAATTAATAATAAAAGTAAAAAAATGAGCTAAACATTATATACTTACAATTTGTTCAACTCCATGGATTTTATAAAAATGTCCATAGTGTTACTTTGATACATCGGGAGGATCCATGCCTATCCGATTATTTCATTTTCTTCTCTACAACATGTCGCTTATTAGTCGCGCGAATTTTCCAGTGTGAATTATCACCTACCCATTTCTCTGTTCATAGATGCGCGGAATTCGATTCATTAGCTAAACGTGCGGAAAAATCCGCTAAAGAGATTCGAAAGAAAGTCCCATCAAGTGGGACTGCTGGTCTGATGAGCCCACATCCGCCATCCAGATCGAGCAAATTGTCTACACTAGATACCGGATTATCCACTAACGAAGTAAATGTCAATTCTAACTCCTCGTTGGCAATAGTTGATCTTTCATCTGTGGACCAAACCGGTGCTGCTAGATGTTCCCGATCACTGAATAACCCGTGCGAAGCCGGATCACAACGTAACGGTAAGTCCCTTCTTGACAGCCTATAACTTCTTGGGTTCCCGTCCCATACCTGAAGATGAAATAGGTCCTGTTGCTGTTGGCTGGTCAAGCAGATGTATGTGGGGTTGGTATAAACTTGGGCAACATTAGGGAGGTCGCCAACTTGGGGATAATCGGTCATACTGAAAGGTTATCATTCGCTTAGATATCCTGGTGAACTCAAACTTCAATGGCCAGCTTCCACATTAATTAGACAGTGAGGGCTGTTTTGGTGCATCAGTCTCATCGACATATGCCATGTTACCGAATATTCCTTGTTAGGAGCGCCTTCTTATATCTGTGTATCCTGTAACCATGAATATCTATCGTATTAAAACATATACCAAACGAGTAGTGCTGAACGGCCGCCTCTCTTATTTAATTTTTTTACAGTCACGCGACGATGGTAATGTCTAGTTCGATTCCCATAGTTCTTAGTGTTTCAATATAGTGCTTCAGTTTCAGTTGCTGATTTGCCGCATCTTCCGGTGGAAAATAAAATGAGTAGCAGTATAATAACCTGACTAATAGATGGCAACGGTCGGCAAGCGACTTTGCCACTGAACTAGGCAACACACTAGAGTGACAATGTACAGTTCTAAAAACGTATTTAGATCCGATTTCTCCTTTTCAGCGTGTACCAGAAACAGTTTATTTTGCTGTTTCAAATGATAAGTTAACCGTATCTGTTGGGCATCGGTGCACCATCGTAGTCATTGTTCTCACAGTCTTTCCTCTGAATGTGTAGTATACTGCTATGGTAAGTTGATTTATGATATACCCACTGAATGACCAGTTCAAAACACTCAACTACAAGCATTTCTATCAACTCGAGATAGATGCGGTGTAAAGTTGGACCATGTTGCACAGTTCCTTCTATCCACTTCGCACCTTTTTCATGAAATGTCAAGGCCAGATATTGTAGTGTTACAGACCAGACTGTCCGTAAACAAATTTTATGAACGGTGTTTGCAATTTGCTTTGATGTGAGGAACGTTAATTCGACCGTACTCGGTACACCGAACCATATGATCTTTCGATCCGCTTTTTAAACTTGGAGACAGGGTAAGTACACATGATATTGTCAATGTAATTCTTGATGCATGGTCTTGAAAACTGTGAGAATCTAAGATCTGTCTGTGTATTTTTTTACATGCCATATGACCCTCCACTGACAGGTACATTCAATCCTGGTCGATCCAGCCTATTGGTGAATGACGTGGATAATTCTCTCACTACTTTCCCGTCTACCAGTACGGCTAAAGCACGTTCTGAATTCACGGATCATAATACGCAATATGCAAGCATATCTGCGGTCGATTCGGATGTCTGTAATAAGTCCTCTGCGGTATCCGCCAATGAAGTTTTGCCCACTGACGAATCCTCTTCATATCGCCAAACCAAAAGTGATATTGATAAGCGACAGCGCCTACCAGTTCTGGATCCTCTGCACCTGAAAGGTATCTGAAGACTGTTTTCTTTGGAATCCTGGTCTACACCTACTACTAATCTTTTGTTTTGCGTTGTTCTTGACCGTCAGTTCGATAAAGGTCAAAGGGGAGCCCCTATCCTTTGAAATTTTTGCCTGAACATCGTCGGTCAAACAAGTCGGATGATAGGTCTGCCGAGAGAATTTCTTCTGCATACGTAATTGAATAGTATAATAATTAAATTTAAAAAAAGTTTAGTTGAGTGTATCCTTAAGCCCGAGATGACTCTTACCGCATTTGCCACAGCTTGGTAAATTGTTTGAAGAACTATTAATACCAATCTCCCCAATGTTTGATAATCATGATAAAACCATGATTATCCTTTGTTTTTTTTGAAAACAATTTGGGGTTGGTCAAACATCATCACGATCCGGGAATTTCGATCGCTTGGAACGAAAGCCCGTAAATTTTAGCCTATCCGAGTTGGAATTCGTGCATTTTTAAAATTCCACGTGTGCTGATGCTCACACTGTTTCCTCGATCGACCTTTTCACTAAGATGAAAGATGTAGTTAAATTACGAGAGGTGAGAGGACCAACCCACCATGAGCAAACTACACAGTTTCTTCAGTTCCTTTTTCTGTTAATTATGTCATGATCAGGACCAGAGTTACTCTGCTTGAAACTGTACACTCATCGGGAAAAGATATACAGCAACATATGTACATAGCGCTGAGGTAAGACGAAACTGCAAATGTTGACATCATACTTCGGGGCGAAGTCGGTGGTCCAGCAATCGTTTAGTTTAGATTCCCGGCACTGACCATTGGCTTCGCGGTCTAATTCAATCAGTGAAAGACGGATGCACAAGCTCGATCGATTGCGTGAAAATTGCCACCAGGTTGAGATTTCAGGACAGCAAAGGGAGGAATGGCGAAATATAAGTTTGAAACAATAAAAATGCCGAGTGGTTTTTCATAAAGACATCTCATAAACGTCACAATTTAAACTCGACGAATGGATCTTCACTTTTTGTACTCATTGTGAATGCTTGGTGCTGTGCTGATCACTGCACCAAAGCTTTAGTGTTTGCCACAGTATTCGAGAATTTATGACTGAAAACAGTAGTTCCTGGGACTCAAAAACGAGCATCTTGCATTTGTAGAGTCGTTCATCCCGAATTCCCGACTCGATCGTGAGACGCCTACTGTCGATCATGCTGTAGCATTCAAAGGTAGATCAGAGAATACCATCGATTTGTTCATAATTTATTCTTAAATTCGATTGTTGAGTTTATTTTGGCTTGTTAAATGTATAAAACTTGGTTCCAGCGTAAAATCACTGACCATGAAAAACGAAAACCTGATTGAATTCGGAAATATTGCAAACTAGGTGGAAGATCCTAGAACAAATCTTGGATGATTTTCCTAAATGTAAACTATCTCACTTGTCCAGCATAATTTTATTTTTACAGAGTACTCTGTCCATCAACGGGCATCTAAAATATCAAAAGCAATTATTTGCCAGGTAGTGTATGTTACCGTAACAAGCTTTGAAATTAATTGTTAAACGTATTAAAAGGCTGAGTTAAAACAGATCCCACTACATCCAGGCGGATCTTGACGTCAAGCCCACTTGGGTTTGCTGAATATTGTTTACCTCAAATAATGAATGGGCTGACAAAAGCAATTTCATGTTCTTGATGCAGAGGAATAGAATCGGATTTCACTTGCTTGCTAACTTTGGATTTTTATTTCACACTCCGCAGTGTTTCGTATTAAACAAGATCAGAATTCATAAAGTGATTCATGAAAAAATCTCTAGCAGAAGCTTTTTATGAAGGCATAATATCCTACCTCATAGGGACGGAAAGACAACTTTATTAATTTCCTCTTAAAACTGCCGGAGGATAAAGTCAGTATTCTTTTACATTCTTCCTCGGAGTGAAATCTGAATATTGGAAATAAAACACCAAAAAGTATAGGTATGCATTCCTGCTGAGCAGTAATAGACAGGAAACTGCGTGCTCCTTGTTTTATTTTCTATGTACTGCCCAGTACATATATATATATATATATATATATATATATATATATATAATGTAACATGATATTGGCGCTCAGTACATACTATTGCTCAGAAATGGTAGTAGCACAACTGTAATTAGGTTCCTTTTCTACACTTTAGTATTCGAAATGTTTACGTGCAATCTATTTCTTCAGCCGTTTATCAAAGCTCTGAATGTGAAAATAGTTCGGGTATGCATTCACCACAAAGCGTCCGAAAATATTTTCTGCCAATCTCGGAATCATCAAGTGCTTCCGCTGCCTCATCCGGAGTGCGACGATTGATTCATACTTTGCTGCCGTCCAGCAGTGAACTTAAACCGTTCGATGAACCTTTTCCCCCACACGAACACCCCCAACTCAGTTTGGCCGACGATATCAGCCAAACGGTTTTAAAACGTTCACAAAACACCTCGTTCTTGATACAACAGGCTGAGGCCAATGGGGCGTCCGCACGATCACCTGAGTATTTGCAGAACCTGGTTCAGCATTTGCGTTTCAGTGTTCCGGACGTGTTCGTGAATGACAAAGAATTGACCTCCATCATTGCGTACGCTTTATCGTAAGTATCTATAGTTTCAGTGCATCATTCTTGATGCATCTTCGGTATTAAACACAATTATTTTTACTCCATAACGTTTAATGAATTACGGTAGGGAGTTGTTAATTTTAGGACTTGAATAGACTAAGTCAGCATCTGTATCTGATTTTGCAGGTCTGACTGTTTTTCTGTATCCGGTGATAGATGTTGGTCTATTCATTTCGAAACGCCGCAAATATATTTTTGTTACGATGAGATAGCTTTTGCGGTCCGGAACTTATGGAATGACTAAGCAAAAGGAAGACACTGATCGACGGTCGTGTGTAACGAGGCAAGCGACAACAAATTGTTGTCTGTAGCAAACTGGTTATTAGTTTGTTTTCACTACACTGTACTTCACTGCTTAAGGAAGCGCGAACACGGTTGTTAAGTCCTG
Organism: Fasciolopsis buskii; assembly: GCA_008360955.1. Lineage (NCBI taxonomy): Eukaryota > Metazoa > Platyhelminthes > Trematoda > Plagiorchiida > Fasciolidae > Fasciolopsis > Fasciolopsis buskii. The sequence continues at coordinate 64,760 of LUCM01004865.1, forward strand.
TTATTCATTTTCATCCCTCATTCTCCATCAGGAGATCGCTTAAGGTTAATTGGAATATTCGGCTTATTAAAATGATTGGAAAGTTTCGTTATCATATAGGCACTTGTACTGGACAAAAAATGTCACTGTCCACTCCCCAAAAGTAATCGTCTGATTGTGTCTAGCTTATTTGGGTAGTGTTCCACAGAAAGTCTGACGACACCTGTTTCCACCTGCTACATTCAGCATTGGTTGTTGATCAATCCTTACGAATACAGAACGGTGCTTTCGAAGTCAAGTGGGTTTCATGCCGAACACTAGTATAAGTCATTACCTAGTGATAAGGATCGTGATTTGCCCAACTCATCCCCCCCAGTTCATGCTCAATCTGCACTTCCACATCTAGTCCAGTCAACCTCCGATGTAAGAATTCATTTCAGTAAAAAAATAATGTTTGTTGCACAAGAGCACACGGTACAGTTGTGTATCTTTTCTCTCCGAAATTTTCATTATTTGATGACAGCCTTATTCGACAGACTCCATGCCTATTTTTCTTCGCGTGTGCACGGCTTTTTTCAGTACCCATGAATACGAACGGCATTTAGTGGATTTGCATTCGGTCGTTAACACCCAGACGTCAATGAACTCCCTACAAATTGGTCAATGCGCACTACTCGAATCGGAGTGAGTTTGTGTTTGATCAACAGCCAGTGACTAATCCTATTAAATTTCCCTCAGTAATCTCTCACTTATGGCACCGTGCTTTAAAATCTTGCAAGATCTCGTTCCCCTTGTTTTGTTAGATTTTTCCCTATCCCTTCGGTTAGCCCCATTCCTCGTTCTTTCATGCAGTGCCAACGCTCAGCATACCAGTGGAAACACTGTACAACCATTTCACCCACCGGTGGTTCATACTTACTGTGCAATAAATAAAACGTGTACATGGGATTAACGGCTTTGAACCAAGCATTGTAACCCGACTGCCTCAGGATTCACTGAACTTCAACGCTACATCCATTATTATTCATACTTAACTGATTTTGCACGGCTACATATTTTTGCGATCAATTCCTATGATTATGACTTCCTTGAAGTACAGCGAAGGCACTGCACATGGTCTACAGAACTATGCCACTTGATGCGTTCGTATGACCGAGATAAGTTCTGAAAAACAAATGGTTGATCATGTAATCCAGTGTCTTATTGAGCCGGATTAATGAAGTTAGTCGCCGAGAGCTGCCTCGGCTAACACAATCGTTGGCTCGCGTTTCACGTCTCAGCGTTTGCCATTCCAGAGAGCTTAGTGGTAATCTATAAGGTTCACGGTCATACGTATCTCTTGCATGTAGTAATCGATTTCTACGATACCTTTGCTCTGGGCAGCTCAGGTACAATGTATTAGCGGTCTACATATAGCTTAGCTGCTTAATCAAGAATGCATAGTGAACGTCTTATTCTTTTACTACTCAAGCAAATTTTATTCCGTTTGGACTCGTGCCGGTTTCTCAGCTTATTTATAAGGGGAATAAAATGTCAAAGCCTAAGTGTGTCTATACCACGCATCTGTTTAGTCACTTGTGTTTTACAACATGTTTGATGCACGAGTTCAGTCGGAGAGACTTGCCACATCCGCTAAGGCCCACTACCCTGGGGGAGGGGCAAATTATAGTTTTAAAACTTGGAACAGGACAGAGTCACATAAAGTCCAAGCAGGCTGGGTGCGACAATAAGTTGCGTCTACCACCAAGGTGACAAGCGAACATGGTATTTGAACTTCGCACCTTTTTGGCGTGATGGATTCTTGATTCATTTAAGAGCTATCGGTCATAGTCATTTTCTTGAACTGCTGCCACATCAGGCCACTAGCTAAATGATCGGAATATCAGTCTACACTTTGATTTATTCTCCTCGGTTGGATTTTGTCCGCCTTAGTTGCAAACAATTCTCAGTGTATTCCACAAGTTTTGTTGAACTGGTTTCTTCAACTTTTCCCCTTCATCCCACCTGTTTACGCCACACTTTCAGCAATAAGCCGAAAGATTCTTCTGGACAACCATCACCTGCATCGAGTGTAAACACAGTCCGCGACATGAAACGTTCTATGACGGCTGATAAAGATCCTCTTCTACCGAACTCTACTCGTACTTCTATGACATCCAATCGCTCTGGGGATCATTCATTGGCTGACTGTGAGTATCTAGATCGATGTAGTCAACTTACTCAATAGGCATTGAGCACACAGAAACTGTTTTCTACCATTTTTGTCATCATGACCCCACCTCACTTTTAAATGCACCTAGTTTTGCTCTCTTTCTCTGAGAGTTTTTGAGCGTAACCGTGATAACGCTGCTGGGGTTCTCATTATACGCTACAACTCATTCTTATTACAGCTACTTGATTGAATTTTGACTTTTTTCGATTCAGTCCTTAACATGTTGGTTTTGTTACACTAAGTTTGCTCTAAACACTGAAACTAATCGAAATGGAAAAGTGGCCAAAGTAAAAATTCCCATTATTGGCTTCATTTTTCACTTGACCGAAAGGAGGGACTCTGGATTCTGGGTAATAAATCGTTCCTTCCGCCTTTGTTCAAATTGTTATTAGAATTTTGCGTTAGGTTGAATTTGCTCATTGTTTCGTTCCCTTTTCTTCCTCGCTTTTTCTCCGTAGCTGTTAGTGGAAAGAGCCTTGCTTCGTCTGCGACTAGTAATCCACACACTAACCACATGCAAAAGACATCGGGAAGTAATAACAACCTCTTTGCTGTACCGACACAAAATCCTCCAATTTCATCCCACGTGGTTACCGGTACCGGTGTTGCGGGCGCATCTGGTTCTGAACGACCCGGACCGGGTAACAATCGTCATATAAAAATTCGTAAGCTCAAATGGCTGATTGTTTTCGACATTTCAAGTTTTGGAAATCGTCTTATTTCTCAAACATATCTTTTCGTTCGGTCGACCAAAGAAGTGTCTCATGACCGAGGCTGTAAATGATAGTTCCTTTTCTCTTTTACGTTTGCTGCAGAGTTCTCCGATTCAACTACGCAATTTTTTTGTTGCGTATATTATGCTTCCGAGTTCTTCCGACTGCGTCAGCTACTTCTTTCTCAAGGTGATGTGGGGTGAGTGAATTGCTATTCCATTTGTGAGTGTCGTCCGTCCGTTCCATCGCAAACGGCTCGATAGTCAGTTATGATTTGTGTATAGGTTTCTTCCTGTCCAGAGTTTTTGTAATTTAATAGTCAGAGTGAAATCGATGTATTTGTTGATATTTACTTTGTTTTCTTATGTGAAGAATATTTTCGCGCTATACTTGTGCTCTATTTGTAGTGCAGTCAGTACGCGATGACACTAATCCCTCGAGGGATATTCCAATGTGCATAATGGCAAATTGGAAAAACCTTCATTAGCCGAAGCTTAGTGTGCGTATCAGTAGTTGCGTAATAACGGTTCCATAAGAAAATCAACAGCTTATTACAAATAACCCATGGAACCCATTTCGTTATGCACGGCAAGTGAACTGTATTCAAGATTGTCGCTCTTTATCGTGAATTTAATCTTGGGTAGTCTGAAACAAGTTGAAATTGGTAGCTGGTGCCCACAGGATAAAAGCACCACAGGATTGTATCGTTGTTTAATCCAAATCGAGTGACCCGAGGTGGTCCAGTGGATTAAGCGTCTATCACCCAAGGAGTCAGAGGTCCGAATCCCAGATCTGCCGGTCACTGTTCGCTATCGCTCGACTCGTTACCACACCAGACCTAGTGGTCCTTTGCTACTCTGTGTTTCAGGTATGAGGTCGCCGATCCTCCTTCACGGTGTAATAGGCTCAGTAGCTATGGCGTTGTTATGTTGCCGCGTTTGGTTGGTCTATGCACACACTGAAGCACAAGACACAAGTACTCGCGGCGCACGATATCACTGGAGCACACAGCCTGTGGTCTAGTAGGACACGAACACACACAGAGGTTGGAGACACAAAAAGTTCGGGCTCAAGAATCAAGGCCCGTAGTCGCACAACGAAAGGGACAGAACTGCTGCTCCCTTGAATGAACAGCCACACGGAACAATAAGCGGTTCGAAATACGAACAGCTAGCCGAGCCCACTAGCGGAAGAGAGAGGACGAACACGGAGTAGTGCCGCGCGTTTATTGGTCACCCACCAACACAAGTCAGAATTCAAGTAAGCTCTATCGTTTATATAGTTTTGTTGGGTGGCCTTGATCGATGTGTGGACTAGCCAATCACAGAACGGAACGGGCTTTTATGAATCTTTTCGCGGACATATAAAAATATTCAACCGCGCAATATTTAAAATGACGTCAATTTCGAAATATCGAGAGAAGAACAGATTCTTTTAGAAAACTAATAGCAGGAATAAAATCTGCGGTTCCAAAAACCTTGGATTGGTCATCGACCATAAAAGGAATATGTCTCTTCCACTACACTCTTGGAACAAGCATGTCATAAAAAAGAGCTAGTTGGACTGATCTGAATTCATCCATCCCTCAGAGACATGTGCTCAAGGCAAATGACCGTGACTCACCTCCACATTCCGATATCCAGTATGATTTGTTAAGGCTAGAGAAGCGTCATCGAAAATTATTAGATACGTAGGTCCTCATGTTCTCAATTAATGTTGTCTTGCTAGCAACACACGGCGACAGACTGTCATGAAATGAAACTATGAATTAGTGGTTTGGGAAATGTTTTTTCTTTCTTTATTAACTGTGAAGTCTTTTGTCACATTCAGTATACTTTCAAGTGATTTTTCTCGGCCCTTCAGAATCTGGCCCTGGGGGTAATGGTTGAGGAAGCTCCTTAAAGATTCGCTTCTGATATTTCCAGTATGATATTATAGGCACATAGAGGATCCTTTTGAAAGTGTTCGACTATCTACAGCTTCCTCCAATCGGAACTTGGCCAGTTCCTTGTAACATAAGTGTTTTAATTCTTTCTTTATTCAGCTTCATTCGCTCGCTTTCAAGGTGCTACCAGTGGGATGCTCGTGGTGGAAAATCTGGATCTCTCTTCATGAAGACCAATGGTTTGTGCCGTCCTTTTATATTTTGCGCTTCATCATTGTTCGGACCGCCCGACTGTTCCTATTTTTTTATCCTGTGAAAGCAAACATACAATCTAACATGTTGTCTTAATTTTGTATTTAGGTAAACTGAACTTATCGTGCCATTCAAGCCAGGTAATGTAAGCAGATTGTCATTTTGTAGCTAATATTCTCTCTTTACCAACAGGCTTATCGGCCTCTCTTGGGATTCACTGTTTTCATACATTCATTCTCCCCGCTCTTGAGGGTAAAGAATGCCATCCCAACAGTTCACCTAGATGGTCATTCCGAACAAATAAACGTGGTTTCACAGTTTTTACCTGCCCAGAGCCACAGTGATTTTCGAGAAGGTCTGTTTTGGCATTAGTTTTACTCATCTATAGTCCACAGTTGCGGAAAGTCCTTTTGAGTTTGCGAAAAAATAAAAACAATTTGGCGAACAAGCTCGTTTTCGGTGATTCGTACTCATGCCATTGCATGACTGCGCTTCAACTTCCCTGGCTCACCCTCCGTCCCAATGCAAACCCTAGACAACAAAACAATTAACACAATACATTCTTGTATATTCAAGTTATGTATGTAACACCACAAATCCTTTCCCCACTCATATTTTTATCTGATTAATCCAATCCTTCCTAAAGTGAATTCTTTCCAAACATATAATGATGTAATGGTATGAGTACGAATCACTGAAAACGAGCTTGTTCCCCAAATTCTGTTATTTTGATGTGCTCAGAGGGAATTTTCAAAAACAAATAAATAAATGAAAAGTTACAGTATCTTTACTGGAAAAAGATGCAGTGATTGCCTTCATTATAACTAGTTATCTCCTTACCTCCCGAATTCCGCTGCTGCCTAAAATGACGCAATAAATTGAACTCGTTTTCTCTTTTTTGAGTTTATTCTATTTTTCTATTGTCATAGACTGCATTGACAACCTTTTGCATTTACGCCAAGTCATATGTATACTGTTAACAAAATCGTGAAAACAAAAGGTTTATCATGAGCGGTTGGCGATATTATGGGATTGACCATGTTCTGTCACAACGAGGCTACACCTTGACGTGGTGTGACGGTTTGCGTGCTTCCATGATCCAACGAACTATACAGGATGGCTTATTTCAAGCCGAAGATCCAATCATACATGGAAGGTCAACGGGTAGAGGCATGACGATGTAGTTTCCTGGTCCTCCGCGTCGGCGGTTGATCTGAGTTAGCAGCTCAGTCAGACAAACGAATGGAAGAATAACTGATCCAAGTAGATGGGCTTCCACTCAGCTATTCCCCGCTGCCCTGCGGTCAGGTTCTTGTCAGAACCAAAGGCCTTGGTTGAGAACCCTAATCGTTCTTCTGTGGCTGAACTCCATAACAACACCCGTCCATCAATCCCCATGAGTTACACGCCAACAAAGAATCTCATACAGCATCGGTCGTCGCGCAGCATAATGAGAACCACGCTGCCCATTGCTTCGAGCGGGGTGAGTAGTGATAAGTATACTACTGCTCAGAGTGCCATCTCTTTTATTCAACCTGTCTCTTCTGTCTCTAACCCAATCTCTTTGCCCCGTCTGCCTACACATAGTTTCTCCACTGATAACACACCCGATACTCGCAACGGTTTATTTTCAAGTAGTGTAGTAGGTGGTTTTCAGTCTGTTAGCTTACATTTTCTCAAGCCTCGTCAACCTCCGGATCTCGGTTCTCTCAATGTGCGCACTTTAGTGCAGGCTGGCCAACAGGCGTATTTGTCTCTGACAGTGGACTCACTTTCGATTGATGTCCGCTGCGTGAGTGAAACACGAATTCAGGATTCGAGTAGAGTAGATGTAATTCAACTAACTGCGCCAAATGTCTCGCCAAGATGTTTTCTTCGCACTTCAGGAGACGAAGCAGCTCAA
>LUCM01004865.1:72446-103459 GCA_008360955.1 Fasciolopsis buskii
GGTCACTTGATCGCCCAACGGAAGTGGAAGTGGAGTCGAATATTCGGCTTCTGAAGAGGGTAAAAGCTACCGGTCCCGATGAACTTCCCCCAATTCTTTTCAAATTGGGTTAAGAGGTGCTGATGAAATCACTTACCTCCTTGCTTCGTGATATTTGGAACGAGGAGCGTATCCCGCTATCGTGGGGTGTCACTGATTATACCCATCTTCAAGAAGGGTACACGGAGTGACTGCAGCAATCATCGTGGGATTATTTTAATTCCGATGGTTACTAAGGTGTTAGCTTCGATAATGCTGCGCCGTTTGACACCGATTCGCGAGAGTGATATCCGCGAACAACAGGCCGGATTTCGCCCAGGTCGAGGTTGCATCGACCAGATATTCACTCTTCGACAGATACTCGAAACGCGCCACACGCACTGCCGCCCTACGATCGTAATCTTCCTCGACTTGAAAAGTGCTTTCGACTCCGTGGAACAACCAGCACCACTCAGTGCTATCCACCGGAAGGGTATGCCAACTAAGTTTGTGAACCTGTTGCGAGCATTGTACTCGCATACCTACGGTCGCGTTAGGGTATTCGGTGAACTGTCACGTTCATTCGAAACGACTAGTGGCGTTCGACAAGGGTGTCCCTTCTCTCCATTCTTGTTCAACTTCGTCATGGACGAGGTGATTGAAGATACTTTAGGAGGTCTTCGGGATGTAGGAGTGGAACTGGGAAGTTGAGGGAAGCTATGCGACCTAGATTATGCAGACGACGTCGTGTGCCTGTTCAAGTCTGCGGACCATGCACAACGGGCACTAGATAGACTGTCGAGATCGGTTGCTCAGAACTTTGAAATCGTCGAGGCACGGTGGTTCCGTGCTAGAACATTTTACGGAGACTCGTTCGGATTTGAAGAATTTTTCATGCAGTCTTTGCCCGCGCGGACACATACAGATCACGCAATTCGTTGCATAGTTCCTCCAGTTGTGTTAAAAACCACAGGAATGACAACAGAGATCTTGGCGAGAGATTTTGAATTTTTTCACTAAAGGAGCACCTGTAACGGAGGAGCTGTAAGGCAAAGCAGAAATTGCGAAAAATGGGTCGTGTTCTGTTTGCAGTTGAAGCGCCACCGCCTTTCTATGTGAATGAATGTTTACGTTTCACTATACGGGCAAAAGCAAATTTTTATCGATAGGGATCCCCAAATATTTGGCGGAATATACTGCTTTACATTGGTGTGTGCCAACTAAAGGTGACCAGGAAGGTGCATAATGAAACTCGAAGCATTCGGGCAAAATGAGGAATCCAACCAATATCGTGAAGTAACTTATAAATTTAGAATAGCTTGTCGGAAAAATTGAGAAAGTTCTACGTTCTAAAGATACCCTAGGATAACTGATTGTTGGTGCAAATGATAAGGAAGGAGACTAGTGAATCATTTACCAAGTTTGTGGATATTTTTCGTCCTGACTGAATGCCCTGGGTTCTGTCGACGAATTAGTTCGGCCGGAGTTTTTGGAACAATTTGATAAGCATTTTGCTCAGATCTTTGTATAGTTCATATGTCATTCGAAACACGGGGAAGGGCGAAAACAATGAGCGATAAAGGGAAAAGAAAAAGAAGCAATGTGCGGAGTTCACAAAATATGCTGGTCCATCTATCCTTCATCTCCGCGTCATCGCTGTTCCATTGGGATCCATGATTACCCTATGGGCTTGATAACATCCCCTTGCCTAAACCGAAGTAGAGAGTTGAATTTGCAAACACTCCTCCGAACCCTTGACCAAATGGTCCGACCCACTAAATAGTAGAACGATCTGAGAGCCGGTTCCTGGCAGTTCAGTTAATATGCCATTCGAATGGACTTGATCATCCTGAGTGCCTAGTGCACAGTTGCTGGTGAACAATCAGTCTTATCCTTCGTACGCCGTCTGCTAGCCGTCTCAGACTGATTAACACGGACCAGTCAGCGCGGTGGAGGGTGTTGTGTGTCGTCATTTCTCTGTTCCAATTACTGCTCTTCAATAGGCCGATCCTATATTTAGATCGTTATCGTCCGTGCCCGCTATCTCAAGTGAAAGAACCAAGAGTCCACCGGCACATCGGGCTTCTTGTTAAGTAAAACCACCACATATTTATGGGTTGCTTTGCCTGCATTATTCTTTCTGTGCGATTGCTCTCATTTCATCGGTTGTTCGGGTCACGCTTTGGCTGGTCCATCTTGTTCGACGCATTTCACGCGATTTAGTTCATAGCGTTTTTTGCGGAATCCGAACCGCTCATCCTGGTTGGTTGGCCCAGCTCACAATATGGCGTTCTCGGTTTGCATATCCGCACTCTTGCCTTCCCATCACGCCACCATGTCGGCTGGGAGCTGGTAGCCAATGCAATGACGCGGTTCCACTGTGATCTTGCGTTCTGCTTTTGCTCGCTGTCTTGCAAGGTCGGGTTACATCCACGCCTGTGTATTGGTCGCGCATCTACCGATAACCAATGGAATGTCTTTATCAGACTCAGACGCAAGGACAATTACAATACCATTCCCTTACAAAGGGTGACTGGGGTTTTCCACGTAAATAAACAGGCAAAGACAACAAAAAGTACGCATTTCTCGGATGGTTTCAAGAATTTCATCATCTCATGATCCAAACAGCGAATAGTGCCCAAAGTAGACCTGTTTGGTCGGTAGGCCAGTGATGGATCCGTTGAGAGCACTCGCAGATCATGATAGACGTTCTGTTAGTTTGAGATCAGAGAATGATATCATTCCGTTAGAATAATGACGCCCACTTATGATACTGAACTTCGTACATTTCCGATTGCAGACAATTATGGCTGTTTCCCGAAAGGAAGGAATAGAATAAATGCACGAAGGTGTATTAAAAACAGAGGTAAATGTGCCCGTCAGATAACCAGCACAACACATTGCAATGATACCGAGAGGCTGCCAACATCAATATTTGCGGTTATTTTGGTTATACATAGAAAATTGAACAATTATTTCTCGGAAAATAGTTTTATGTGGGCATTTTACCCCAAGTCCATGGAACTAAAGAGTAGTTAGGTGGATCCACAAATGGTTTTTCTTGACGCTCCTTGCTCCTTCTCACAACCCGTTACTCTCGTCGTTCACGGACACAAAACCGAATGCCTCTCTCCATGTTTGTTCTTGTAACTGTGTTCACTGGTACGCGATGAGTCGTTTCAAGTACCAACGTAGAAAGCGTCCGAACTCCAGGAAATCCGGTAATTTGTGGAATAGTTTGTCCTGCCTCTCCCATGGGCTTAATTTTGCGCAACCATTAGAACCGTTATGGTGGAACAGGAGGTTTTAGGTTAGCGCATTTGGAGAATCGAATTGAGCGAGTCGTCGAAACGTTTGACGTCGTTAATCAGTAACTTAAAAAACCGCGAGCGTGCGCAGTAGAAAAGATTATATTGAGTGTCATGTTTCGATTCGGTTAGATTGCTCTAATGACCGGAGAATTATTCCGTTTTAAGTTCCAGCTATCAAAAGAAATAGGCAGTGGTCGCTGACTAAGATCGTCGTGTGTATGGACTAAGCAAGAATAATTCGAGGTAGTTGGTTTTTATTGTCTTCAGTGTATTCACTTCTGGTAGGAAAAGTAAAAATTAGTTAGATGAAACGCGACAAGCAATGAGGTTGGAAAACTATCAAGAACACCTGATGATGGGCAAGCTACCATATCAGGAAGAAAATTGGGAAGATCACAGATGGTCCTGAAAAAAAGAAGCGTTTTTTGTGTCCGAAAGGCGACTGTTATAATGGTACTTTCTAAGTCGAAAAATGTGATGTGTCATTGCGTAATTAAGTAGTCTTACTATTATTTTAAGCAATTTCGGATTTACTAGACCATGAGCAGCTGATTTGGCTGATCGCACCCTCTTCATTTCGCTTACGAGTTACCTTAGGCATCCGTGAAAATTATCCACTATGGTTCCTGACCAAATAGCGGGTATGCGTGTTGTTAGGCTGTAATTGTTTTCCGCAACCTTTTCCTGCCGGCATCATAAATATCGTGCATTCCTGACCGTTATTGCCATTTCTTCGATTCAGATGATCGCTTTGTTGTAAAGGAATTGTCATCGATCGAGATGAAAACATTCCACGAGATCTCCAAACAGTATTTCGATTATCTGATCGGAGCAGCCTTGGAACAGGTTAGTGTTGGTTGAATGAGCTTGATTGCTACTGTCGCTTCTCATTATTTGTCCTCAAGAATACATTTTCATTTCTTTACCGTAGCGTCTCTGTGTGCTGTCACGCATATTGGGAGTCTTCCACGTTGGTTTCAAGAATTCGGCATCGGGTGAAGCACATCGATTTGATGTTCTTGTAATGGAAAATCTGTTTCACGATCGCCCGAAACTGCGCTTTATCTATGATCTAAAAGGATCTCTTCGGAAACGTCTGGCCGATGAACAAAGCGATGTTCGTCGACCAAACGAGACTGTCGATGTTGGCAGCAATATGATTGGTGTGTGTGACAGCTCAGTCGGAGGCAGTTCGAACACGGATGCACTCAACTCTCGTACTCAGAATCAGCGATCTGATTCTGTAATACTCGAATCCGGCCAGGCTTCTACGGCCGATGGGCAATCACAGGCACGAAAGCACGTACCTGTGTTATTGGATCAAAATTTATTGAACGCTTCTGTCGATAGCCCACTATATTTGCGAGTTCATTCAAAGGTGATATCATTAGTTACATCATTTCTCCTTTTGCCAAGACATAGTCCTCTATTTGTTGAGCATTCATCTACAGCAAATTGTTGAATAGTGTCATACTGTTTGCTAATAGAAATATTGGTGTTACTTTTCCGCCTTTGGGGTTATTCCGTGGATGTCATGTAACAGTAATATCATCTAGCCCTAAAGGCCTGCGACTCGGTTGGAATAAATGACTATCATAACTAAACATTGGAATGCTGTTTAAACACATCAGGTTGCCGCAAATAATTTCAGCATTCTTTGTCAATGTGGCTTTGTATCTCTTCTTCACTGCTTACATTTGATATCTGATTAAAGACGGTAATCAAATAAGACAACGTCATAGTAGTTCAAATATTACTAATAATAATAACAGTTTTCGCTTTTCTTTGTATTTGGTGATATTGTCAGTTCGTCAGAAAACAGTTCATGTTAGATTGCACTAATCATGCACTTATTGAATTGAACCAATTATTGTTGCTATTCTGCATACATGCGTTTAATAGGTCAAAGAAGACCAGGGTGAATCATTTCTGAACTTAAAAACCTCAACAACAGCAACAATCGTGAATTTGCCACATCCTCAATAGCGTTCAGTTTGGTTCTTCTACCAGATACCCGCACGCTCCTAGTTCTAGTGTTCATTGTTACTTTATGGTAAAATTAGACGTAGAAAAGGAAAGTAAACCTACTGGGGTTCCGTGGTTGATGAATCTGAGTTGGACAGGACGATCTAGAGATAGGATCGGCCTATTGAAGAGCAGTAATTGGAACAGAGAAATGACGACACACAACACCCTCCACCGCGCTGACTGGTCCGTGTTAATCAGTCTGAGACGGCTAGCAGACGGCGTACGAAGGATACGACTGATTGTTCACCAGCAACTGTGCACTAGGCACTCAGGATGATCAAGTCCATTCGAATGGCATATTAACTGAACAGCCAGGAACCGGCTTGGATATACTCATACTTACCTCCAATCCCGAGCTTTCATCGTTGGACACGCAGCTACCAGGGTAGGTGAAACGGTCCACAGTCGTCAGTTCTTCTTCATCCAGTATCAAGTTCGGCGCTTCTGTCGTCCAGTTCTGTAACAGCATTTTGCAATTTGAAGGTGCAAAGCACATGCCGAAGCGAGCAACCGATCTCGGCAGTCTATCTAGTGCCCGTTGTGCATGGTCCGCAGACTTGAACAGGCACACGACGTCGTCTGCATAATCTAGGTCGCATAGCTTCCCTCAACTTCCCAGTTCCACTCCTACATCCCGAAGACCTCCTAAAGTATCTTCAATCACCTCGTCCATGACGAAGTTGAACAAGAATGGAGAGAAGGGACACCCTTGTCGAACGCCACTAGTCGTTTCGAATGAACGTGACAGTTCACCGAATACCCTAACGCGACCGTAGGTATGCGAGTACAATGCTCGCAACAGGTTCACAAACTTAGTTGGCATACCCTTCCGGTGGATAGCACTGAGTAGTGCTGGTTGTTCCACGGAGTCGAAAGCACTTTTCAAGTCGAGGAAGATTACGATCGTAGGGCGGCAGTGCGTGTGGCGCGTTTCGAGTATCTGTCGAAGAGTGAATATCTGGTCGATGCAACCTCGACCTGGGCGAAATCCGGCCTGTTGTTCGCGGATATTATCCTCGCACACAACGAAATTTCAATCACTTGACTAATCAGAAAGTCGCCCATGTTGGTCGAAGAACCACCCCCACCCCAAAATGCAGTGGAGCGAGACGCACCATTTTTCCCGGTCGACAATACGTAGAGCTTTGGCTTCCTTTTTCGATTGCTAACTCCCGGTACGGGATTGTAGCCGTGCCCTCGCCGTTAGACCTGACCTATTGGAAAGTCACGAAGATTCGGATCAGATGACTTTTTGAGAAAGGAATTCTTAGCTTTCAAGGAATCTCAATTAGCTGCTTCAAATATAGGCCTATATAATGCGTCGGACAGCTGCAAACATTCTTTAATCCAGTTTTATTGATCCAAATCAACTCACGAGTTTGTTTTTGAAATGGTTGTTGATCTAACTAGTCAGAATTTGTGATCGAGCGTTCTGAACACACACACACACACATTCCCATATTAGCATTTTTCATTTGGGTCGGCTGATGTTGTCTAACCCAATCGATCAAGTTTTGTTGAAGGAATTCGTTATTGTAGCATCTTCGGCTTCGTGGATTATACTTAAATGACATTCTGCAAAGGAACTTACACTGATTTTAACGTCCAAGAGTATACCGAAGAAAAACTTCAGTGTGGTGTAATCTTTTAAAAGTTACTAACGTGGCGTTTACGATTGCTGTAGGTAACCTTTTTTAAAGTAGGTTTTCAATCTAATGGTTCTGGGTAGTTGTTCCATGTCGACTGATATCACAAGGTGATGTATGTGTATTTAGAGCTGTAGGTATTCCAACAATAATAGCTTTACATTTTTTCCTCGCTTTTTTGTTTTTATTGTGTGTAATTTGGCAGCCATGGTTTCGGGTGGAATTAACATACTTCTGAACTATCAGACCCAGTCATATAGCTTGGTCGTCTAGTATGTGCCACGTAAACAGGTGTTTTTTTACCTTGATAATAGCTGCTAAGTTAGAGCAAATGGCTGTGCAACCGTTGTCAGGGGCTTGGAACCGGTCTCTTTAGCAGAAAACCCCTAAGTTGCCTTTTAAATTGAGCTATATGTCGAAGTGATAGTTTGTCTTCTTGACTTATCTGTAATTTACTCTCAATCAAAATTGACCACTCTTCTGGTGTGATTTGAACATTTTCTGTGTAACTCGCATGACTTTTTTATCATGCTCCCTGAAGCTGCCATGTGCTGTAACAGTTAAGCGAAAAAATAAGAAGCGACCGTATATTTGCTAGTACACAACTCGATCATGGATGACAGTTTTTTTCTTTATGTGGCATAACCCCACGGGTGTGATTATCGTGCTGACTTTTATTGTGTTATGAACGCTACATCTTAAAAATATAGTTGCTTATTGCATTCTCTCGCTGATTGGTATTCTTCTTATGTTGGATACGAAAAGCCCATTGTGTATTCTGCTCTCTCACCCGTGCTCCCTCCCAGAATGCCCTATCGCACTGCCTTCAAGTGGACACGGCATTTCTCACCAATCTATTCATTATGGACTACTCTCTGCTGGTTGGTGTAGACCCAAGCACTAATCAGTTAGTTATCGGTCTGATTGACTATTTACGTAAATTTACCCTGGATAAACGTCTGGAGATGTTGATTAAACAGACTATCACAAGCGCTCAGGGTCCCATGCCCACCATACTCACTCCGGACCTGTACCGAGAACGATTCCTATTCCAGATGGATAGCTATTTTCCTCTCGTGCCCGATCAGTGGTACGACAGTTTGGCGGAACATGTCGAAACGTGGCGCGTCGCACCTGCTCAGTCTACTTGAACTTTGCTCGCTGTGATATACGGATTATATGATTAAATTTCCCTCTCACTTTTGCTCAGTTGTCTCAGTAATCATATCAATTGGTCACTCGGTGGTTGGCTATCCGACTGCATGCTTGCGCTCGTTTACCCCCACTGTGTTTCTCCAATTCGTCTAGTGCCTCTGGAAATGTTTAGTTTCAACCTGGTGTCCGAGCTGTTAAATTTCATCTTTCACTGCATTCGCCGTCATGCTTTACTTCACTTGTATTATCGTTTCCTTTCATTTCTCGCACTTAACTGGTATCTTATATTCCCCCCCTAACTTAGTGATGTCTTTTGTGCTCTATTCGTTTGATTCCATTCCTTCTACCTGGCTGTCATATGAGGGAAATAACGACGAAGAGTTGAAATATATCATCGTTGCCATTTGCACGAAATTCATTTTTCATTCTTGGACCAGTCGAGCAACAAGAACACAAGCGATCTACCTGCATAATTTGTCTTCTCACATTTGACCATCATGTTCCCGTTCTTTCCGAGCAATTGTGTTTCTTGGATATTCATATTCATACTTGAACAAATAATTATTGTATCAGAGTATTCGTCCACTGGTTACATAACGAGCTGTGACCAGTTTAGTTTGATTCATCACCAGACATTTATTCCAACTGGTATGATTTTCAACTTACTCTAAGCAATATTTGGCGTATCAGTTTTTGACTTATCTGAAAAAGTGTAGACCAGCGATCAGTCAAGGCGTAGTTCTTAAGAGAACGTGTAAAAGTCCGGTAACGTCGCCATCGTTTTTGATCCTTGCTCTAGGATTTCCCTTAGCGCCTCAGGTTCGTACATACTGGTGTGTTCAGTTTCATTATACGTGCAATGTTCGTCTTCATGGTCACCACGATCAGTCACTCGTAAAGGCTCTTACAGCTCAGATCTAATCTACTCCATCACTAGTTTACTTTGTGTGATGGTCGCCTTAAATGGCCCTAACTATACGAGGTAGTTGTTTGTTGTAGTTTCAGACAGGCAGTTCATTACTACGTGTTTACTCATTTCAGAACCTGGGCATCAAATTCCAGTGATTAGATTGGTTTCTTTAAAACCAGTCCTTTTTTGCAGATTAGTAACCTATAGATTCCGTTGGAAATTAACAGCTTTTATTCAATAGTCTGAATGATAACTGTGGGCATGAAAAGAACAATTGCCCAAATCGTTTTTTCTAATCTCAACTTGGCTATTTCTATGAACGACTCTCGCCGTTGATTATGTATATATATTCTATGGGAACCATGAGAAAAGATCTGATTAATGAGATAGAAGGACATAGGGGTAAGAAACGGGACTCCACGTATGATTCTCGATCTGAGTAACGAGATTTTTCCTGTTTTCGTTGCGGATTATTTTAACACTGCATTTGATTCAAGCAGCCTGGTTGTCCCCTATCCGCCCCATAGATTCTCAGTAACAGTGATTTGACTAAACAACTTGATGATTTTCTCATCTCGTTCCATTTTTCTCGTTCTTGTAGCTATTATATATAACAGTTATTGATTAGTGGTATCGCCTCATTGTCTCAGGATTGAATGACTTTTGATTATTTAAAATGGCCCGGAGATCGAAAAAAATTAAGCATTGCGTAAGTTCTTCATTTGTTTTATGTTCGTTCGCATCTCTTTCATTGTTCATGCATTAAATCTGTGCTGTTTCCATCGTTATTTTGTTTTTTTCTCGGGAAATGGTAAAAATGAATTGTTTTTGAAATGATTTTCCACCATATTCACATGAAAAGATCACAGTCATGTGGCTCAGACGTGAAAATCAACAATTTGTTGACATTTATCTTGCTCCTGGACGCTTTCGGTATGTTGGCATTGCTATCTTGACTACTCCAAAAGATAGCAAAAGCCGTGCAAACAGTAAGCACCAACGTTATTCATCCTTCGGAGACCGACGTACACCAGTCAAATTTTCTGGAACTGGGTCGTCGATTTTTAGTCGCTCATTTTATCCATTAAAAAGGCAAATGTGATAGGCTTTGTGTATATCTGACTTTTCTTCGAAAATACCTAAATTGCATAGTAAACATTGCAGTTCTGCCTTACTTATGAACACGAAGTGATTGTCTATACTGTTTGGAAATTATCTGTGAATATGCGGGTCCTTAAAAGCCTTGTCAGAAGTGTCTTTACAGTAAGGAGAAATATTACACTTGTATATCACTGTCTTTTACTTTACTATTCTCTTTTTCTTTGCTCAGTACAATGCTCTCCTTTCTCTAAGATCGGATGGGGCCGATGTATGTCCCGCGATTCTTATGTGAACCCAATTGCTGCCAAATTAACTCTCTACTTATCAAAGTAAAGTTTACACTTAGAGATTTCGCTTTCAGTATTGCGAAATCGTCAAGTTTGCCCCCATCATTGAATTGCTGCACTGTCTTTCAGTTGCTTTTTGGAAACTGTGACAGCTCATTTTATGTGCTCTCATTCTGTTTCACTAACTTTTGCGTTCTATCAGGATGGCGTGCGATTTCTTCCATCCGAATGTGGGTGGTGTGGAGACCCATATATATGCTCTTTCCCAATGTCTAATTTCTCGAGGACATAGAGTGATTGTGATTACGCACAGCTATGGTCCAAAGGGACAACAACGACAAGGAATTAGGTATATGTCCTGTGGATTAAAAGTGAGTACTGTCCGTGTATGAAGTTTCCGGAACATTTGTGGGTTTTGTGCATTGCTTTTCTCGAACGCGTTAGAGGTGTGTCTTATCTCCCATTTGATTCCGTCTTATTAAACACTGAACTGAAGCACGTTTTTTCTTGGTTATTCAAATTAAACCTCGCACGGTAACGCAGTAGCGCTTAAACGGACGTAACTAACACGGTTCCGCGAGGCAGTACAGAAACAATAACCGGACTACCACTGCGCCTTGGTAAACTTGTGGATATGTGGGCCCTAGTTTCACAGTTCAACACAGTTTATTAGCACGCCAACTGACACTCAAGCTGGAAACAATAGTTAAGGCCCGAGCCTTCAAGACCCACATACGCATAGTATTGTATGACAGACTAATAGACCGTTTTAATGAGCTACTGTATGGAAAAGTAACGCGAGATTCAAACAACTGGTGCATCTGCCAGCGATAGAGAAGGTTACTAAGCAAGGGGACCGCACGCTTATTGTTGCTCAGCTAACGTTCGAGTGGATCCCAAAACTTACATGGTTTCCTTGAATAGCCTTGGACAATAGGGAAACCAAACAGTCAGAAAGTAAGAGGCTGCAAACTTAGTGGAATGTGAAGATTTTCAGCCGCCTAATATTTGAATTATTGTCTTCTTGGACGTTAAAATCAGTGTAAGTTCCTTTGCAGAATGTCATTTAAGTATAATCCACGAAGCCGAAGATGCTACAATAACGAATTCCTTCAACAAAACTTGATCGATTGGGTTAGACAACATCAGCCGACCCAAATGAAAAATGCTAATATGGGAATGTGTGTGTGTGTGTGTTCAGAACGCTCGATCACAAATTCTGACTAGTTAGATCAACAACCATTTCAAAAACAAACTCGTGAGTTGATTTGGATCAATAAAACTGGATTAAAGAATGTTTGCAGCTGTCCGACGCATTATATAGGCCTATATTTGAAGCAGCTAATTGAGATTCCTTGAAAGCTAAGAATTCCTTTCTCAAAAAGTCATCTGATCCGAATCTTCGTGACTTTCCAATAGGTCAGGTCTAACGGCGAGGGCACGGCTACAATCCCGTACCGGGAGTTAGCAATCGAAAAAGGAAGCCAAAGCTCTACGTATTGTCGACCGGGAAAAATGGTGCGTCTCGCTCCACTGCATTTTGGGGTGGGGGTGGTTCTTCGACCAACATGGGCGACTTTCTGATTAGTCAAGTGATTGAAATTTCGATGTGTGCTGACAACGCCGCTTGAAAGTTTTCATTTGGTCTCAGGGCGTGTTCTCTTGTGAGCGCAAGAGTCACGGGGATTCATTTGTTGAAGTTGCATTCTGTGTGATGGTAGACCGCCGCTCTCCGTCGCTTCGCTTGTTGCCACACCTGGCCTATTGGGACCGTATATGGTCTGTGCTACTCCAGTTTTCCTGGTCATGGTTGCCATCCCGCCCCCGTCCCCTCCAACCTTGTAGTAGATCCGAATAGTCATAAGGCCTGCTGCCTCCATTACTCCCACGCGCGAAGCGTGTCATAAAGAAGACACGTGATCTATGTGTTGGTCGTAAAACGAAGCCGTTCTTTTTTTATCTCCTACTAGCCTGACAGCACTCGCTCCACTGCTTGCTATCTTTTCTGTTTTCACGTCATCTAACATATTTCAGTGAAATTTTCCACCGTATAAGAATTAAAATTACAGATTTTACCTCGAATTTCAATGGTCTTTCTATTCAACTTCGTACACCCTAGTGTTGCTTCAAGTATGTGGGATCTACTTCCATTGAAATGAAATGCAACAACAGCGGTTAAACGCATACGTGATTTGCATGTTTCTAGTAGGTCGATTTCCCTTCGGTGAAAGTCTTTTTTCCGGCCCATTCGTCGGGTTTTACTTAGCTTCATTTGTGGAGCTGCTTCTGCTTTTCTCGGTGGTTTCCGTTCCTGAAGATTTCCAACCTTCCACTTTATCAAAATAAGTGAACTGGTGCCGACTGAGTGCGTTTCTTTTTTCTCTCGCACAGGTATACTACATCCCTTTCTTACCAATCTACCGAGAGACCATCCTCCTTACTATATACGGTACTCTGCCGATTATTCGAGAAATTCTTATTAGAGAACAGATTGACGTTCTTCATGGCCATTCGGTGAGTATTCCTAATAATGCACAGTCGTGGTTATTAGACTGGGAAAGGCAGAAACAAGTCACCTGATTACTGAAGGTGGTGCGTAGCTCACTGATTTTGATTTTTGTTCGATGTTTCGTCATATTTGCGTAGGCCATAGGATATAAAGTTCGGTTTTAAAGGTCATTTTGGTCTTCGCAGGATTGCTGTCTTTCCCATTTCTGTATATTTAGAGCCTTGACTTTTCGGCGTTTTCCTTGCTTCCATCTCTAAAAATATTGCTTCGGGGAACTACCACAATTGCGTTTCGTAACACTGTCTGTGTATTTATATTCCAATTCATGACAAAGTATCATCAGTAATCGAGTTAATCGGTCGCTGTCCTGCCTCTTGAACTTACGTAGCATATTTTCCCGTGTCATACAACTTTTCTTTTAACTGTATTTCCAGATGAATATCACATGAAATCCTCCAAGTGTTCAGTATTTTTTTTATTTATAATAGGCAATCTCTGCATATATATATATATATATATATATATATAGAAATTGTAATTTCTGGATGATTGAACAAAGCACACGACTGGTTTCGCGGTTATTGTCGCTCGTCAGATGTACGTACCCGAAACTCACTTGTTCAACCATCCTTATACTTGTACACTCCGAATTCGTATGTCTCCCCAGAATCTAATATGTAGAGTCAGGAGTATGCATGGAACCTCTTCCTCGAAGAGTCCACAGATGAACAACAACTGTGATTCGTTGATAGTTCTTTATCAGTTGGGCTGAGCCAACCTTACAATTTCTCTATAGGCATATGCATATTCTGGTGGCATTCTGCCCTCGTCCCTAAGGTTGGCTCAGCCCAACTGAGAAAGAATTATCAACGAATCACAGTTGTGGTTCTTCTGTGGACTCTTCGACGAAGAGCTTCCAAGCACACTCTTGACGTTACAAAGTAGATTCTGGCGAGACATAGTAATTCGACTTTTGTACATGCGTCACCTCGGTTGTCATGGTACATGAATCTTATCATGAAGAAGGAGAATCTTGCTGAAAACGCAAATCCCGTGAAAGTAGTACGAAAGACTTTACGATTCACTCTAGGTCACGGTCATATTCATTAACAAGCTCATTTGTTCCGCAAAACTTGTTCTTTCTCCCAATATATCACCATTTTGTACCTCTTTGTTGAAGCTAGGCTAAATCCTTTGATAACTTAAATAGCATGAAGCATTTATTTAAAGTGATAAATGAACAGCTTGCTGAAAGAAAGGTGTGCTAACTTACACGAACGTGAACTTCAAAATCAAGGCCATTTGAATGCGGCTTTTTAAACGTTTGTGTCGCTTTCGTGATGATGGACTCCAGCCCAAACGTGTAAAGTTTCTCGGTAGCTCACGGTAGAGAATGGGGCTAAAAATTCTGAAGGCACATATACTTAGGTTTTCTGTGGCATATGTTGCCGCTTGTTTTATTTTTAATGGAGCACGATTTATCGACTAATCTGCAGGAAAACGGTTTGTGGAGGTCGGAAGCCCATCATCCGAAACAGACAATATCAAACTTTCTTGTGTGCAACAAAAAGAGACAATTTACCGAATCGTTCCTTCTCCCTTTTACGAAGAAGGTTGGAAAATTTGGATTGCAGCAAGTGTCGTCTGCTATTAATCCAGAATTTAACGAGCGACGCAGATAGGCACGTATCGACTCTGCCCAGGAATTCAAATCTCGCTAAGCATCCTTCTGGATTTTGGTTTTTATTGATCAATGTGTGTTCTATGATGAGTCTTGAAAAGCTCATAAAGTCAGTTGTGGAAAGAACTTCTCTAGAAGACTTGTCTCATCGGTCCAGAAAGTCTCGCATCCACTAAAACTTCTCATTTGGGTCGGAATAAAACATGGACAACCTTGTCGTAGGACCTCCATCAAAGGTCTGGTGAACAGCGCGAAATTCATTTCTGCGATGACGAACATGTTCCCGGAATTCAACGAACTCATGCCTTCTGGGTAAATTATAATCTTTCAGGATAGTGCTCCATGTCATGTTTCACGAGAAGATAATAAATATATTAACTTTAAAGTATTGAATTCAATACTGTTTCTTTCAAGAGTGATGGAAGACTTCAAAGCTCCAAAGCCAAGTTTATTCAGCCATCCCCAAAATAGTCCAGATATGAACGTTATGGACTGCTTATATTCCGTTTTGAAAAAAGAATTCAGCGAGCTACCTCGGCATTGGTCACTGCAATCTGAAGTGCAAAATGTGATAGAGCAGAAAATCGAAGGTGACTTCGTAACGAAAAAGTACTCAAGAACAAAGGAAAACCCATCGATTAATAGCATGAAAAACATGACTCCCAAATTACCTACGACTTCTCTGTAAATAAATTCATTTTCACTTACGGCCTTTAAAACTTGAATGATAGAAATCGACTAACTGTTTTATATATGTATATATCAGGTTGGAGAATGATGTTCTTTCTCGTAACTCAGGTTCGATAGGATGGTATTGATTTGTTCGCTGAACTAGGTGATTTGATGGCAAACGTTTCATTACCAGCCACGGTGACATCATCAGTGCTGTGATCTTGTGGCGACCGTCTAGTTGTCGTCGTCCGCCGAAATGGGTCACCTAGTCTTCTGGTCGGTGTTGATTGGCTGCTCTTGATGATACGGCAGGGTATAGATGCTGTCCAGTTGCTTTGCTCACCTTCGTCTATTGTTGACATGTTGTGGGCGGAATCAGCGTCCGTTTCGAACGGCTTGCGCTGATTAGCCCTTCGATGGGATCGATAGGTATATGTGGTCCAGACCGACGTGTCTGCTTATCGATCTTTCCGAGGAGTGCCAAGCTTCGAGAAATTCCCTCGAATGCTTTGTTCTACCCTAGCCGACGATCCTCAGGTTTTCGAAGTTGAACTTGTCCCCTTCCCGGTCTTCGTGTCTGAAATTAGGGAGAGTGGATTGTGCTTTTTTGCTGCCAATCGACGCTCATGGAACCGTGTCCCGAGTTTCTTTCCGGTTTGCCCCGTGTACTGTCTTTTGCAGTCTTTGCAGTCGATTTGATAGACAACGTTTGTTCGATTCCTGTTAGCTTTCGGTTCTTTGGCCTTCGATAGAATCTTTCGTGGGGTTCTTGTTGGCTTGTACACCACTCCAATTCCATGGGGCTTGAGCAACCTTATTGTCATTTCAAAGATATGCCTGGTGTACGGCAAGACGGCTCGTGCTTTGGTCCGTTCGGCGATCGTCTCTCGGTCCGGTTTTTTGTTGGTGCTTCTTCTGACGAAACTTCGTGTGTAACCTTTGCACAGAAACATCTGTAATATATGCTCTTCTTATTTCCCTCGCACCGTAGTGCTGCAGTAAGATTGGTATCTTGATGCAGCTTCTCTTTTGTCAGCTTGAGTGATTGCTTTGAAATTGTAAGATTTGATCTGTGTGGTTTTGGGGTATACGGATGTTTCCAATGTGCGTGTATTTGTCCGTGTGACGAGGATGTTTAGAAACGGTAGATTGTTACCATGTTCTGTCTTCATAGTGAAATTGCTTTCCGTGAAAACTTCGTTGATGACTCTGAAAGTTCGTTGTAGTTCGGATCGTTTAGTGCTTACGAACGTGTCGACATGGCCCAGTGGCAGTTTTGGTTTGACGTCCGGTAGGATAGTTTTCTCCAGTTTCCGCGTCACCGCCTCTGGAATGAAGCCAGATGTTTGTGAACCAATTGGGGTTCCCTTCACTTACTCGTAAAACGTATCCTCGTACTTGAGGTGTGTTCGCAGGCACAATTCTACTAATTCGCATACACTGTTCGACCTTAGTTGTTCGTTTTATTGGTATTATGAAGGTTCTTGTAGTGTTTGCCTTGCCAAACTTAAGGATGTTAATGTAAAAAGTGACACGACGTCGAAGGCGATCATGATTTCATCCTCTTCAATGTTTATCCCGTGAAGTTCTTACAAGAATTGCAAGGCATTGTTGATTGAATGTTCATGTCCTGTGACGTGGTGTTTCAGTCGTTTTCATAAGCTTTTGGCCAGGTTATATGTTGGCGTTCCCGGCAATGGTACTATTGGTCTCAGGGGTATTCCTTCTTTGTGGATTTTTGATGGTTCAAAGAACTGTACGATATTTGAGCCATTTGCCTTCATCCTCTAGCTCTCGTCCTTGCTTATTGGATGTCTTTCTTGTAATTGTTGTAGTGTTGCATTGGTTTTTGTCGTAAGCCTTTGGGTTGGATCGTGGTTGATTTCTCGATAAGTCGACGTATCTTGTAGCAATTTGATTGGGACCCACATTACCAGGTCTGACATTTTTGTTCGGAATGTTTGGCCTAACGAGAGAGCTTTGAATGAAACTCGGTATTTAGAATGTACGTCTTCAGTGTTGTAAAAAAAACGGAACTCCTGGATCACGTTTAATCCTTTGATGGTGATAAACAGTGGACAATTGGAAACGTAGTGCGTACTGTTTTGTCGAATTTTGGTTTGTGTTAATCTTTTCGGCTCATGAACCATCATCATCATGATTATTTGTTCGATTGGTGTCCTAATTACCTGTGTTAGAGAACATGGTTACTCGCAGTGTACAATACGGTTTACGTAGTGGTTGACGGGTATTGCTAAGATGTTGCAAACTTATATAAATGCATTTTCTAGTGATCTAGAATTCTAACTGTTTATTTAGTCTTATGGATTCTCCTTTATACCATCTCACTCCTACTTGTTGTTTACCTTATTCCCGACTACTGGATAGTCTTTTTCCGATTTGGGAAGTGAAGCTATTCTTCATGCCCAAGGCCTGGGTATTCCCACCATTCTAACCGACCACTCCTTGTTCGGATTTGCCGATTTCACAGCGGTCTTCATGAACAAAATTCTCCAAGGTATTCTCGGTTTGATCGATTCTGTGATCTGCGTCTCGCATACGGGCAAAGAGAATACAGTTCTGCGTGCGGGTTTCGATCCCGACCAAGTGTATGTTATTCCGAATGCTATCGATACTAGCTCGTTTACGCCGAACCCAGCAGCTCGCGATTTACGGTATGGTACGCTCGAGTTTGTCGAAGTTTAAGTGAATTTTCACTCGTGTCCATGTCCGCCTTCCGTCTCTAGCGTAACGTTTTCCTATGCGGATTAATTGATTTTTGCATCAAGCGTTTATCATACTATAAATGCT
The DNA here is from genome assembly GCA_008360955.1 of Fasciolopsis buskii. Classification (NCBI taxonomy): domain Eukaryota; kingdom Metazoa; phylum Platyhelminthes; class Trematoda; order Plagiorchiida; family Fasciolidae; genus Fasciolopsis; species Fasciolopsis buskii. The sequence goes on from LUCM01004865.1 coordinate 90,576, forward strand.
TTCATTTAGAACATATAGATGATATAAATCATCCTCCGTGGTATGTTCTATGCTCCTAGCTAGCTCCTTGTGTTCCTAACATGATTTTGTGCACCATTTTAATCGTCTGATTGTGCCCATTTCAACCATTGTTCCTCATTACTCCCTTTTCTTCCTATTGCTACGAAGTTACTATCATTGTAGTTTGTCGACTAACTTACCGCAAAGGTGTGGATCTCCTTGTTGCTATTATTCCCGCCATTTGTGCCTTCTTTCCGAAAGTCCGATTCCTAATTGGTGAGTCCCTCCATGTGTTATCAATTTCCCTATTCTAACTGTTAACTCCAGTCGATTTCTCTCCTAAAATGAATAGACTATAAGGTCGTCTTGACTGAATACATAGTTTTTCAATCGCAATTTCATTTCATCTCCATTCATTCACGCAATCAAAGCTTCAAGATGTATAGGACCCTCCACTTACCCCCCCCCCCGAATTCCTGTGCAGTTATTGACCAGTTGTTTCACAAGGTTTGCTGCAGCGGACTTGACAGATGTAAAAACACGGAACGAAAACCCCATTTATACACGGCGCATTTAAGTATTAGTGCCCCCGATCGGAATCGGACCAGAAAATTCCGGTTTACCGAAAAATACTTCCATCATTGTGGTGGACTGAGCATGAAAAGTCTTAGATTTTTGCGGGATCCGAATATACACTTCTACGTCGCCCATGCATTTGTATCGTGTATACTTCAGTAAATGATTTACAAAGACACATTTGAATGGTTTTGGGCATTTTATTTTCTATTGCATGCATGTTGCATGGGCGCTTTGAAAGGGGCGCACTTCATAACCTAAAAAGCCCGCAAAGCCGAAGAAACCATGGCCTTGAAACTCAGTGTCACAGGTCCACGTGAGGTCTCAACAGTTCAGCCGTGGTGACGAACTGGGAAACCGATACACCGTCTAACATAAATGTCATTTGAAGACCCGCGATTCGAAACTCACGTGAACATTGTCCGTCGTTTGATTTTAGCATTTAACATGTAAGGCAAGTGCGCTGTGCTTTTTGATCCCAAGTTTCTTCTTAATTCATTACCCATAAAAGGGTTAACTTGAATCATTTTTCATCGGAAGCAATGAGTATGTTGTTTTCAATGCGCAAACCTCGAAAAAGTTTCGCTTTTAGTTTTCCCGACCGTTATTGGTCTTCCCATCTTAATAAGCCATGGCCTCACTGGCCATTCGTTACTTACCTGTGGCCGTGTCCTATCCATGCGTGACGAGTTTTTCGATGGAGCATGTACTACCCAAAATCCCCGATTGACGATCAAGTAACTCTCACTTTATTGTTTCAGGTGGAGACGGACCTAAACGCCTGGATCTTGAGGAGATGCTTGAACGCTACCAATTGCACTCACGTGTGAAACTTATCGGCAGTCTAAAACCAATGGAAGTCCGTGATGTAAGTTCATTTTTTTTAATTTTTCAGAGACCTGATGCGATAGGCATTAATAAACATTTATTCTTTGCCGTCTGATTCCTAATAGTCTTGTGAGATATATTCCATGGAAGGTATGGGAACCGAAACCCTCGGTCACTGGCTTTGTTGGAAATTTTAGGAATGTAGAAGTCCTAATCTAGATTGATGGTAAATCAATTGCCCTCGGTATGTTTCGAGCCTCTTGTGTGGCAGACCAGAATGTGTGACCAAAACTTTTGGATTGGGTTCATTCAAACAACTTCCTAGCTTGTTCCGAACAGTCATGTGGGATACACATTGGTTTCGTTACGGGTATCTTGTCCACAATAGGATTTTGACCATAAGTATTATGACCAATACAAAATCTGATTTGTTGAGGGAATTTAAATTACTTCAAGTGTATCCTAACTTCATGTGGGGAAATAAGGTGTACAATATGTATTTCATAGTGCATGATGTATTACTCTTGTTGGTTACATATAAATACAAGTGAAACGAAGTCATGTTAGATGAACTTGTGTAAAACCGTATTATTGCACATCATCTACTTCATCTTAGTCAAAACCTGGGACAACCTTGGAAAGTCCACAACGGCAACTTGATTCGGGTTCTGATTATGGTCGTATCCTTACACCTGAAAATGATCCGGTAATGACTTCGTAATGGCGGGTTAGTTACTACTACTTTGAATAAAATTAAGTTTTTCACAGTCCTTTGGGAGGAATAACCCGTTAAAACCGTCTAATTTGTAGTGAGCCGGATATGATCAAAATGTGTATACAAGTCCTCTATGGTCAAATCCCCGGATATTACCTCACTCATTGGTGAGCTTGGAATCGTGATGACCACTCGATTGTATGCTCGAAGACTGTTTTTATTTCTATGTTAACTTCAGCAAGTTGTGCAGCTTTTTATGCAGTGTGAAAGAGTTTATGAAAATCCCTTACGATTCACCTTACGCGAATAGCGTTGCACTTGGCGTTCTGCTTTTTTTCCCTTTTTCTTTTATTTGCTGATCAAATCAGATTAAGCGTTTATTTTAATTTAATTTAGTCCCATGCATCGAGTTGATTATCAAGTACATCTATCTGGTCAGTATGTTCAGTCAGTTATTTTACGCCGTTCCCCATTCTTTCACAATTTAAAGCTTCTCGTTCAAGGTGACATATTCTTGAACACATCACTTACGGAAGCGTTTTGTGTTGCGCTGTTAGAAGCAGTCTCTTGCGGGTGAGTTTCCTCCTTTTTGATTGAGTCGCAGGAGCGTGACAACGTGAATAAAGCACGAACCAGGGAAAGTTAACGTAAAAGATTAGTAAGATATCATGTAGTTGTGTCAGGTAAAGCGAACAACGTATCCGTAAGCGCATGAGGCCAAGTACTGAAATCCAACCGCCTAAGGAAGACTGTCTAACAGCCGTGAAGTCGAGTGATATGCGCATGTGTATATGAAGTAGCGATCAAAACAACAAACCGGCGAGCAGTTAACAGTTCAGTCAATGATTCAGCCATATGACATCTGGTATACTTACACTTTTGTACTCTTTAGTATTTTTGCCAAATCTGTTCTGCAAACCAGATCTGTTGCGTCCAACAATACAGTCAAGTATATTGCCATGATTTATTCACCGCGTTATCGGAATTAACTCGTAGCCAGCCAGTTCTGCTCAGTTTCACTTCTATGAATAGAGCTTGAGCCTTGATAATAAACTGGCCGCCTTAATGCCGCTTCTTCATTTGATGCGACAGAAAATGTGAAAATGTCTTCTGGCGAACTCCCCGTAATCAGAGATGTGTGTCGATAATCCTGTTTGCACTGTTACGTTTTTATCCACTTTCGAATCAAAATTCTCTTCGTTCTCCATTGTCCTTCGAACATAACTTCACTCTAGGTTGTTGGTGGTGAGTACCGCAGTGGGTGGCGTTCCTGAAGTTCTACCAAAGGAATTCATTCGTCTTGCTCCCGCTCGAGCACCTGAAATGGCTGTGTGCATCGCGAACGCTGTAACTGAAGTTATGCAACATCGCCCCACACGTGGGCCTTCCGCTAATTCAGATAAGACTATTAATCAAGTGAGTAAAAAATTCTGTCATCCACTACATCAAGTGGCTACGAGGCCTCGCAGTTGACTATCATTTATCACGCTTCTCACTTAGAATTGTTTCTCATACATGCTTTCACTAATATGACCTCCACTTAAATCAAGTCTCATCATTAAAAGCACCTCATCAGATTTGGCATAATTCAACCGGTAAAGTTTGTCAACCTAGGCCGAGTTTGTTCCGACACGTGCACGCTGCACACTGGTAAACACTGCGTATGGTCTGCTGCCAATCTAGTTCCTGAAACTATAAACAAATTCTCCCACCCCAGTTGATTGAGCGTGATTTAGCTCGGATGGGGTTCATACTTGGGTTTGAATCTTGTCAGTACTGTGGAGTGGAGGCTGAAACTGTATCAGAGTTGTTAGTTGATTGATATGCAGACTGAAGCTATTTTGGTGGGACATTCTTCCGCTTTTTATGTGGACAATTTCCCTAGTTTGCATTTACCACATGTTAGTAAGGAAAAATGGGGAATTCGTGTTAGACGAGATATATTTTTGGTGCGGTCTCGTCTCTTTAGGTGTGCTTGCAACTCTCCTTCGGACTATTAGAGCGAATTGTGGACCAAAGGGGATCCCGTCAAAACCAAAAGACAAATCCAGAACAAGATGTGGTGCTAGTATTGTAAGCAGTGATGCGGTACAATGAAAGTATACACATCAGTAGCAGACTAAAAGGGGGAGTGAACAACGGAACCTGGTCAGATTGTTTGACAATCGTTCGAGTTCAGCGCTCGCGGCGCGATGGTTGGTTGAGACGAAGCGTCAGTGCTAAGACCACGTTGATATCATAAAACAAACTGGTGGGTCAATGGCATTCAATAGTTGGAACTAGAAATTAAGTCACTATTGGGAAAGATTAAGAGGAATGGGGTAGCATGAAACGGGAGAACGATAACGTCAACGAATGGATCTTTACACATGCGCGTCCGATGGACGCTACAGTGCTAATAAAGTCTTTCGTCCGTAGGATGTCGTTTCCTGCTTACAATTTAAATTTCATCACCATCGTGCCAATCTTCTAGCTTTTTCGACTGTCCGGCTTTCTTACTCGCTGGATTATTGTTTTTTATTCATTTGCTCCAGCGTCCTGCAGAGGTCAATCCTGTTGAGGATCGCATCTTTCAAATGCACAATTGGGTTCGTGAGGCCTACTCTTGGCCGAGGGTTGCACAGCGCACAGAGCTGGTCTACTACGCAGCTGTTTCTCGTAAGAGGCTTGATTTCCACTCGTTGTTGGATAGGTGAGTTTGATTAATATGCATTGCTTTGAGGAGATTTTGTATCATTATTATTGCTATTTTAACTAAATGTCTCGGAGTTATTACAGGGATCTACTTTTCATTACATGCCCGTGTATCAGCCTTCTGGAGAAAGTTCACCATTGGGCTCTGATAGTCCACTGTGGTGTTACAAATAATCGGAAACCATATTCGTAAAAATTAGTGGGATAGCGAACCGCAAGAGCTCCCAATGTCAAACCTCGTACCAAGCCAGATGTTAACAATTTTTTCGCCGATCCCTTTTGATGCTCTTGATACATCCAGTCCATCGACCGGTATATTTCAATCACATCCAATTGCTTCATTTAACGAACAGATGTTATTTCATGCATAAATGACATAAAACAGTTGATAAGATACTATTGGCTACCCTTATGGTAACGTACGGGTAACGGCCACACACCATGATTCCGAGGCCGTGATTGGTCTTTGGTAGGTGCACCTGCTATCAGGTCAGATGAAGCAAGTGGTTATTGTGCCTCTGGGGAAGTTAATAATAATTTAATGATTGATATCCGCTTCATTAAGTAAAATCATACAAGAAAGACATTGTACCAATTTTTTTCACTTGCCTTATATTTATTAACTTCGGCTGTTATTTTTTCCCTTTCCAGATATTCCACTAAGATAGGTGGCGCGTATAGCACAACACTGCGTGTTTTGGCTCGCATCCATCGGTTTCTTTTGTCTCTGGCTGCATGGTTTCGGCCAGTCCATGTAGGTTTTGCCTGACCAGAATTTTGCTTAGTAGCTTCTGTTTATCGTTTAACTAGTGTTTGTGCTTTTCAACTGTTTTTTTCGCTTCATGAGTTTCCAGTCGTTTCCGACGTCTGCGACTCTAAATTTATTTCAGTCAGGTTTTCCCCGGAATCTTACAACACCACTGGATACGCATTTTGATATACTGATTATCCTACCCAACATTTCTATCCTTTGTACTATCAATTGTCGGCTTGTTTTGTAACCCGCATATATCGTCTAGTTTTTGTTTCATGCGGCTGGCACTAAACTGCTGCGTTATCTCATCTCCACACTACCCAAGCCATTTATTGAAATTGCAACGAAATTATCAAAACCCGATGCATCGACCCTATATTTTGAGTAGAACTACTCAAACGCCGACTGCTGCGTCTGTGCCTCGGGGATGATAGTTGTGATTCGACATCGTTCTACCGGTTTATCTACGAATGGGCAATTGTCAACCATTACGTCTTTGCACGTCGATTTTGACCTAACATTTCTCATCAAGGAAAGTGATTGCTGAGATTGTTCAGACAGTCATATCACTTAAGAACCAATAGTTACCCTCTAGAGTTACATAAACACCTCATCCACTAAAATGAATCTCTGGTATTTAAACTGCTGCAAGAAGGGGCGAAGCACAGACCGAAACCAAATCAGTCTCAACTTTGTCGTACCTCTCGCCTAATGATAACCTGACCACCGCGTTGTTTCTCCTAGCCTTAGCCAAAGACAGTTAGTGGCCGGGCATACGCGAAGCATCCCCAACTCACCGGAGGCAATATAGAGCAATAATTTCAATCAAAGGACGACTATCGACGTCCAATAAACCTTATACACTGGAGCAGTGTCTCGAAGACATCAATGTTCGGACAAAGAAAATGGTCAAGCAAGCTGAAAGCGGAAGGTCCAACTCTCGCTATTTCTGACTTGTACGTCCTTTTCTTAAGGGTACGCCGAATGTCGTTACGGTTATACATGATTCCCATACTGGGCACTGTTCTTCTGATTGTCAATTCGTCAGGACACGGAAACAGCCTTTTTAGACGCCAAATCTCGTTATAGGGAGGTGGACGTGTCGACATCGGCGTCGATTGACTTCAAGCCCTTAGAAGGACAATGAAGACTGGTATTTTAAGACAGCCGAAGAAATGGAATTGGAATCTGCTTCAGGTGGCAGCCAAAGAATGTTTAAGCCTATACAAGCCGCCGGCAGTTGGCGGACTTTGGTAAATGAAACTGTATGCGATGGAAATGGAGAGCTCATTCATGAGAGACGGCAAACAATGAACCATTGGGTTGAATACCTCAAAGAGCAATTTAACTGGGTGGACGCTAATGTAGTTGCTTCGATATCAGCAACTATGAATCCTTGGGAGATGCCTCTTGAACCCCCAACGGAAGTAGAGCTGAATATTTTGCTACTGAGGAGAATAATAGCAGCTGGTCTCGACGAACTCTTTTCCGTTCTTTTCATATTGAATAGAAGGGCTCTGTTAAAACCACCTATTTCCTTGCTCCGTGGTTTTTGGAACTTGGAGTATATTCCACTGACTGTGGTCATCCTCAGGCAGAGCGCACGCAGTGACTGTAAGAATAATCGTGGGATTGATTGAAGTTCGGTAGGTACTAAGGTTTTAGCTTCAACAGTGCTTCGCTGTCCGACATCGGTCCGCGATAATGACTTCCGCGACCACCAAGCCCTGTTTCGTCCAGATCGATGTCCCAACGGCCAGAATCTTACTCTTCATCAGTTACTGAAGGCTCTATTGTTCACCGTATCACTTACCGGGGCAGCCACTTGGCTAAAGATGGCATCTCGGTATTTGATGTGAGCATGCGTCGGGCTGGTGTTTCACCGGAGTTGAATGGTTTTATTTAATGTCCCGAAGTGCACTTAATTCTGTTGTATAGTTGCGAGACACGATGTCTGCGTACTGAAGATGTTCGTCGCTTAGAGGTTTTTGATCACCAATGTGTTCGCAGTATCGCTAGGATTGGATGGAATGAGTATAAGTGGTTAAGAACGAAATATTGGATAGCGTTTCGGAAAACTTTGTCTCAGTACGTATCAATCTTAGAAGACTTCGTTGATTGAGTCACGTGTTGCATATAGCAAACATTCGTCTACCATACCTTGCCCTCTTTTGCGTTCGTCTCACGGAGTGGAGGAAGCTAGATGGAGGTCAGACGATGACGTGGTAACGTGGAATAAGAACACAGCAAACCTAGGTGAAGTAAGTATCTCACGTCTTCGTGATTGGAGTCCAAAAGATTAGTCAACCATCTGGTTGGACATGCTGAAGTATGGTTCAGCGAACCCTTAACAGTGTGAGTTGTGTTGTCATCTTCCGTCTTATCAGAATGATTGAGAAATGTGCGTTTGTACAGTTAGATTGTGTTCCATGTGCTGGCTGCTGCGGCATTCTTTTGTTGCCTCACCCCTGTAAGTCCATTGCCTGTCCCTTGCATGTGCATTCCTTCTATAGCTACATGTAGCTCTTTGAGAAAGTTAGCGGTCAGTGGGAGCTGCCCTGCTTCTTAACGATGATGATGTTGGTTTTGGAAAGTTTAACGGTGTTCTGCCAATTCCTGATTGGTGGTGATTTGACCAATGCATCAATGGCTGTCCCAAAGCATGGCCTGTTCCCAACGAGTTTGTTGTACGAGTCTTGAAGATCGACCGGCGCCAATAGCGTTGACGGCATTGTAAGCAGTCTTAACCTCTTTGAGTGACGCAGTCACTCAGGTTTTCCTGAAATCGGGTACACCGATAGATTCTCTAAGCAGAAAATGACTTGGTTGAAATTTCAAAAACTGAAGTTTCCTAATGCTTGTCATCCCTTGCCGATCTCTGTATCAGTAGGTGGATCTGCCGAAAATGGCCTTTGGATTTCTACTGCCACAGTTGCTGGGTGGTTTGGATTAGATGAAGCACCTTCAGATGATCGTTCCATGCAGATAGCATGCCTCATCTCAGGTGTTTGTGAGATTCCCGGGTTGCGCAAACCCTACGTGAACTTACAAGCAGTTCACGCCTCCTTGAGTCATGGTTTGTTGTGTTCGAACCCAGGCGGGAAGGACCTTCGTTCGTCAAGAGGGCCAGAGATTCAACAGAAATCCGTGATGTTGCTGCTCGACAGGTCAGACCACAACCACTAATCCTGCAGGCTGTAAAGTGGTCATTATGCTGCCACTGCTAGCAGATGCTGCAGTGTTTAATTGGAGTTCTTCAGACAGTGCATCTCAGAAATTCACAAGACTAGTCAGTTTAGACAGCTTATCGCCATTTGATCGCCATTGCTTCGTCCATTTGGAGTGTCCGCCAATGCACATGGTAAGCTTAGTGCATGCTAACAGTTCAATCTAGTTTGGACAACCATTAACCTTCCACCAACGTCCTGTTTTCCGTTGTCACTTGATCTGGTGAAACAGAAAAAGGAAGGGGGAATAACGGGAGATGGACTGCAAAATAGTAAGTTGAAGAACTACACAGAAGAAGAAAGCTTTCGAATACAGAAACGCAAGTTACTGCAGCACTGAACCATACCATTTGCTATCTTCAACCATCGCTTCGGGAGATCTCGTGGACCCCAATCCGGTAGTCTAACTGCACCTACACGAGTCAGTCCACCGGTTAATGCTTTCATACTTTTTATCCATGTCATCCATCGATCATCATGTTCTAACTATTCCCTGCCTCGAAAAACAGCGTATGAGGCGATCGTTCTGTGGGCATGCGTAAAACATGTCCCAAACACTTTAACCTATTCTGACTCAGTGCCTGTTCTCAAGGCTGGGCCCTAGAAGCCAATAGCTTACGCCTAACCTCTGAGTTACTCAAAACATTCTCCCACCATATTCCACCAACACTAAAAAAATGTCAGTGTTCAAACATCGAAGGTCTACGTATATCTTCTGCTAGGAACGGCCATGTTTTGGAACTGTAGAGCGATACCGACATCAACGCTGTGGTGTATACTCGACCTTTGATCGATAAATAGATTTCACCTCGACGACTCTGATGCCTGAACTTAGCAAAAATCAACTGGGCCTTCCGTATGAGCGAAGAGACTTCATCCGGTGAGATACAGCTGCTCAAGTAACTAAATCTTTCTACCTCACCCAGTTGTTTCCCTGCAAGAACAAGGTTCGGCGTTGAGCCAATCCAGTCCTGCAACAGCATTTTACACTCCGAAGGTGTAAAACGCACACCAGACATAGCTACACTGTCGTTTAGGCGATCGATAAAAACCTGCAGCTTTCTTGGATCTTCACTCAGTAGCGCAAAATCGTCCGCACATTGTAAGTCAGTCAATATCAATCCCACTATTCTCACAGTAGTCTATGGCTGTTTCCATAAACGTCTCAATGGCAAAATTAAACAGCAAAGGTGGAAGTGAGCAACTCTGACGCACAACACTTCTCGTAGTGAACGTGGGTGCAACATCGCCGTAAGCGCGAACTCGGCTTCGGGTGTTCGCACACAGGGATTGAATGAATGAAATGAGATAGGCAACACCAAAAGGATGCAACATCGACTGAGTCGAACGCCGCTTTTAAATCAATAAAGACAGAAATTGTGGGTTTAGAGAATGGGTGCCTATGTCCTAAGGTATGTTGCAGAGTGAAAATTTGGTCAATACAACCCCAACCGGGAAGGAGACCGGCTTGGTTACCACGCATAGACCTTTCGCGAGCACCAGCTAATCGGCGGAGGGTAATGGTTGTGAGCAGTTTGAATGCGATGCTTAATAAACTAATTTTCACATTAGGATCTATCACCTTTCTTTTAAATTGGCACAATCACCAATTCACACCAATCCTTAGAAATCCTTTTCTTTCTCCAGATTACTCTCAGGAGTTTCCTTAACTGCGGTGTTAACACTTCGCTAACATTCCCGAATTAGGAGGCGAGTCCATCCGATCCAGTTCCCTTTTGCCTTTCTAGAATACCTGTCCTCTCGATCACTTGCATTTTGGATGGAGGGCTGGTATTCACCTGCATTGGTTCACTTTCAGGCATAACTGAAAAACCCACTGCAACCGTCGACCGAGTAAACTACTGCTTACAGTGCTCTGTCCAACGCACCAGTCGATTGAGTCAGTGTGATGTTGGATTTTTTAGTCACCTCGATTACCCTCGGCTTCCGTGGACCAGTATTCCCAATCAGTCGGTAAGAATGGGAACTATTTCCGATAGGTGCATCCTTTTCCATTTCCCTACACTGTCCTACCCATCACGGTTCGTAGTCGCTTTTTCAAACTGCTGATCGACTGACGTCTGAGGGGTCTGCGCATCTCATTGATGTTACATCTTGGCGGATGGATCTTCAAGCATCTATCAGTGTAACTGAAGTCGAGGATATCCATCCTTTTTGAGTTTTATATGGGAAAAAGTCTTGCGTGGCATTTGCGGCTGAGTACAAGACTTTCTTGATCTACTCCCAATGTTCTCTGGAATCCTAGGCATTTTGTTGAAATAAGAACCATACTGAAACTTCCGGCTAGAACTGTAGTCGACGGTTATCGTCCAGAATCAGTTGTGCCGGACAAGTGGCTTTTGTATTGGTGTGAGCACAGACTAGGCGCAAACGGAAGTGAACTTGAACCAGAGCGTGATCTGAGTCTACAGATGTGGACCAGAATGATCGGCAATCTTCGATTGGACCACGCCACCGATCACCGATGCCAATGCGATCAATTTGAGTCCAACTTTGTGAAGGCGAGGAGGGCCCAAGGCGTGCCGGTGTCGGTTTTTATGCCAAAAGTTGACGTTCTCCAGAAACATCCTGTGATTACAACAAGCCTGGATGAAACAATCTCTGTTGTCGATGCGATCGGCTGGGATAGAAAATGCCGTCGTTAGCCAATAGCGCTTTGGTTGTTCTATGTCCGTCAATCGCTCAACGAAGTCAACGACAGTTTGCTTGCAAAACAGAACCTGTAGCTATTCTCTGTTATATTAAATGTACTGTGCTGAGCGGTAATCTATTTCTTAGGCAACGAAGTCTGTTATTTTTGGGACTCCTGTTGCACAATCAGAAAGTTATTAAGCATTAAGTGACTCGAAAGTTGATTGTAAAACTTGCCTTGAGAAAGACTACCCACGGTAGTCGAAACGTTGGCGCATTACATCTACCAACAACGCTGTGTTATTAGCATTATATCATTCACAATTGAAACCAATACATAGCGCATCGATTTTTCGATACACTCCTTGCATCATTTGGTCCTGAAGTCTTGCATTCTTCAAACCATTTGGTTTCTCCTAATTCTAGATTATCGACAGAGTTCCGTATTTGAAGAATTGTGATCAACTGATGAATTTCGGTGATGATTCATCGCGGTCGCCATGGCTCACTTATACCATAGACTGAATAAAGGCTACTATTTCATTTTATAAATGTCCGGACCGCACGACCCATTGTTAATGGTACAGTTGCACATTAGCCTCCTTTTAACAAATCTAATTTTTAACTCCAGTCTATATATTTAGTTTTGCTTCCCTTTTCCGTTCGGGTTTTTAACAGATTACTTTCCCTCAGTTTGTTTAGCCTTTTCATCTTTTAACTGGTCAATATTCACCTGTCATTTCTAAAACTCATTCAGTCAAACCATCAATTTATATCGTTATCCGTAACTTATAGGTTATAATGCATTTGATGTTCAGTCTTCGTTTTGAGGTAATTCTTTGTGAAAGAACTCAGGCGTATTGGCACACCTTACAATGACTTGTTATGGTATAACTCATTCGTTCGTGTACACAACCTCAAGCAATCTGAAAAAGACATTTCATACTGAAATCCATGGCAGTTTTGATCTCTGATGGTTCGAACTCACAAGTACTGGGGTGTACTGTTTCACAAATGTTTTCTGGTGATAATCTCCGGTCTTTGAATTTAGACTGTGGATCTTTTGCGAAAAAGAAGCATGAGAAGTTTTGCTTCTGCGAGGTTTTTGTCATCAAAATCATAAGATCAATACTATATGGAATTAACAAAGTAGCTACTCCGATCGGCTCAACATCTCAAGCCCAAATTTCGATGGATTGTAGACAAACGAGGAGGGTTTTGAAGGTAAATTAAATCAGTTGATGATGCAGGTGCGGATGGGTAAGAAAAAGAGCAGTGAGGATGGTGCTTTCGTCAAAATTACGGATAAGGTTAGAGAGGTTAGAAGAAAGTGTGGACATAAATTATATGGTACGCCTTACACTAGAAAAAGAAACACCATAGCTTAGCATACTTAGATGTGCACGTAAGACGACGGCAGGATGGATCTGCACAACTA
>LUCM01004865.1:111587-146816 GCA_008360955.1 Fasciolopsis buskii
CTTGACCGATATATGCCAATACAAGCATACCTGATTCTCAGTAATCTTATTTCATTTACCAACTAAACACAAATTACAATTCTTCTCTAACTACTAAAATGTAATCAAGTAATCAAAAGCAAGCTACATGTAGGGTCATACCAAAGCGTTTTGGTCGTACTTAGGCATACCGCACAGAAGTTATCTCCACTGTGTTTCGAGTCGAAATCAGAATGTGGCTCGATGCGGTGATCCATGAGCTAACCGGTATCAGTAACCGTGCTAAATCTAACGGTAAGAGGCCGGATCTGAGGTGCAAACATTTTCTTGGCTGCCATGGATGCCCAGGTTGTGGAAAGTGACAACAAATCCGTTCAACACGAGCCTGCCCGGTAGCACGTAATTGGCTTACACGGGCGTAATTCAGAACTCAACAATCTTCCCGTCTTGGTTTCGGTCCCCTCCCTTGTTCGGCGTTTTCGCCGTCCCCAGTTCGGCGGCCGCGGTCCCACATGCACTGCTCAATCGATTCCTAACAACGGATAACACCTGCCAGTGCTTTCCATGCGTTTTCTTTATGAGCTCACATCTTCACCGATCAATATTCAACATGCTGAAATTATTTCATGACTAAAACATTCGAATCTCCTACTACTAAAATGTATCTAAGTAATCAAAGCCAAGCTGTGTAGGTCAATGATATCAAAGCGTTTGGGTTCGTACTTTAGGCTTACCTGCACAGAAGTCATCTACGAATGCCAACACGGTATATCGGCCAAAATTAAAGAATTTGCCTATGCCAATCGCCGCGATACGCACGTCCGCTCTTGTTAAGAAGAGCACAGTGAATCCGAAAGTTTAACCTTAGTCAATCAGGGGTACAAGCACGACACGACTTGCAAGCAGCCAATTATCTTTCACTAAGACAAAGTATTCTCTGCGGCAAGAAAAGCAGTTTAGATTTAGATGGAACAGATCTGTGAAGAGACCTCAACAAAACTCTAAGATTAGCGACCGGTGTTGGATTCTCGGGGAATAAGGATTGGGCTTCATCATAAGAGGCGCTGGAAAAACCTGAGCAACACAACGATGCGAGAAGAAAACTGCTGGTCAAGTTCCCTGGGTCCAGCGCATGTTTGCAAAGAGAACCAGTCAGTCCGCAGCGGATAAAACACACACTTATTTTTTTATTTACCGGGTAAAATTCGTGGCGAACATTTGGCGCCTAAGGCGGCCCAAAGTCAGTGGGAGCGTCAACTGAAGTAGATAGTGAGTAATGCAAGTGCACCGATCGGAAATGTCCGAGAAAACATGTCATTGAAGTTGGGAAACCTTGTTCAAGGGAGTATATTATAGATTTAGTCAAAACTACTATTCCCAAGGTTTCTCTTTACGAAGTCACAAGGAAAGAGAAAAAGGCTCATTATCCAGGCCTGCCTGAAAGAACAAAATTACAGCCTACTCGCAGAGATAAATATGAAACCCGAAGTCCTGGTAACCGACTAAGTTAAGAGCCCAGAGGTACTCAGACTACTCCGTCCGCACGATCACTGCACCCACAAATCTACATATACGCGCATGACGTCTGGTGGCCGGCTTTGAAATGCGCGGACCATGCACAACCGTCCGACCAGGCAAAGACTCTTTCCGAATCTGTAGCTCGGCTCGGTCAATGTGCCTTATGCACCTATCAAACGTGTAAAGATGCTGTTACAAACACTGGACCGACAGAAGATAGCCGAATTATGACTAGCTGGAGATGGCAGAGGAACCTAAACGATTGTTGGAACCGCTTCCAATTACCCCTTAACTTGGAGCAGCTGCATGTAGACATGATGCCTAGCTTCACAGCAGCCTTACGCTGGACTGAAGCACTTGTGGCGGTCGGTTTGACATTCAAACTAAAGTTTAAAGTTGTGTTTACTGGTGCGCAGTGCGCCTCAGATTCGCCTTTGGTTCTGACAAGAACCTGACCGCAGGGCAGCGGGGAATAGCTGAGTGGAAGCCCATCTACTTGGATCAGTTATTCTTCCATTCGTTTGTCTGACTGAGCTGCTAACTCAGATCAACCGCCGACGCGGAGGACCAGGAAACTACATCGTCATGCCTCTACCCGTTGACCTTCCATGTATGATTGGATCTTCGGCTTGAAATAAGCCATCCTGTATAGTTCGTTGGATCATGGAAGCACGCAAACCGTCACACCACGTCAAGGTGAAGCCTCGTTGTGACGGGCTTCTATGCATGGCCACAGTACTTTGATCCCCAACAGTTATGACTGCGTTGGAACTTTTCCTCTCGGTCATGTTCTCATTTTGAAAAAGTGGAATACTGCTTTAGATAAATAATCGGATGAACAGCTTTGGATCTACGTTGATTCCGACGACTGTATCTACTCTAGAATGATTTAAATACACTGGAACTCGACTGCCTAATAGCAATTTTCTTATCTCTTCATATTTGTCAATTCTCTCATGAACGTGTAATCTATAAAGTGGTCGGATGTAGTCCAAAGTGGAGTCGGTTGGAACTTTAGTACCTTTTCGAGGCCAGTATTTTCCATGTAAAACTTGATGCACCACGAAATTATATGCTAGATTATCAATGGATGTCCATCTACCAGTTAGTATTCGCTATTTTGTTCATAGTCTTTTTAACTCCATTTACTGGTAAGCGCCATTTTCGTGAGTTCTGATGGCATGCGATAAGTCCGTTGCTTATTCATGAAAAAGTGGAATGTACCGATTTTATTCTTGTGCTCTGACACTGTGTCACAGAAAGTGAGCAAATTTATACCCCTAAACAAGCGGTGAGCAGATGTGGTCACAATTTTCGATCTCCTTGCGGACGACAAATTTGTAGGAATCAAGAAACATTTCTCTGTGGGCTAAGCGCAGGATGAGCTTGACCTCAGGAAGCGTCGAGTTTCAGGCTTACTGGAATGCAGCCACTTGGTCGTGTTGGGTGACCACTATCCGAATTTATCGGAAATATTGTACGGTGTAAAAATCATTTCTGCGAAGTGCACATGAAACAAAACTCAAGGCGCGTTATTTGTGGAGTTCATAATGTAATACAATAATAATGATAAATAATAGGCTAAATGGCACTCAGACAATAGCTCCAAAGTGTTTTCAGCTAATTTGCCAGCTTATGCATTAACCATTTTAGCTCAGGTGCGACCTAAACTCCAAGCTCAATAACCACAGAGCTTCTTGTTGCATGGGTTAATCTCGTCAATAACCATCTAGTCTTTTGGGGTAACTTTTGGAGTATCGATATATTCATATTCATGCCTATATATATACGTATATATATATACGTATATATGCATATACATTCGTTGGACAGATAATCGTTCAGATTGGAGTTGTTCGTTTGCGTCAGGTTCAGAATGCATACCGACCAATGATTCATTTGTCTTGCGTCTGATCATGAGTTAGGATGCGCATTTTGAGGGTGGCTTGAAGTAAATTCTTTGTGATCCATGGGTATTTGATGAAGAACAGAGTCTGTGAGTAGTTTACATGCGAATCTCAAAATTTATTCATCTTTAGATTTCTTTATGAAGTCAGCCAGTTTTATTGTGCGTGTATTACAGTCAATTCCGACGATATCGCCAGGATTAGCTCATTCCCCACATCTGCAGACAAGAGATTCATCGGTCAAACTGGAAGTAAGCTTGCTACATGAATGCACGAACAAAATTTCCACAAGGAAACGTCATTTTTCAATAATATCGATACACTGAGGTCAGGAATTATGTGTTCAATCTGGATACAGTTACATTACCGACCAAGAAAACACGGCGGTCAAAAAAGTTTTTGGAAGCTTGGCACTTGTTAGCAAGTTCCATCAGCAGGCATATTAAACTGGACCAAATATACAGTTTCCTAAAGTTCAAAATCTAGATGGAAAGGCTGTTATCGAACATTTGAAATCTGAAACAAACATGGCCCTTTCAAAATCACGATGTCTAGTACTGATCTCAGTTAAAGAACATCTCAAAACCACCTTACTAAAATTAGCAACATCTCCAAAATTAGTAACGCTGGCGAAATTAGTGACCACCAAAATTGGTAACGTTCTTTTGATTGGTAACATCGTCATTTGAAGTTCATAGCTATAGCAACTCACAAGGTTGATTTTGTATTGCACGATCTTCGGCCTGAAAAACACAGAGATAGAAAAAGCAACGTGAGCCGAGAATCGGCAGGCGCATCAGCCAGCATCAATATTTGAACGAAACCAACACGCGGACGTAGAGGATAAACCGTACAACGTACCCTGGCATTTAAGGTCGCATTTAAAGTACTGTAAATCCAACTAACGGAAGAGGTCATTGATAGTTGCTGACGTTGTCTTTTAGGGCGGTGGCGAAACACTTTCCATCCATACGCCAAGCCCAGTGTATACAAAACTATAAAAACTGCCAACCTGCGCTGAGAAATTAATGTTCAATATCGGTGTAAAAGTACAATTCCTTCACTTCTACGCTTGAAATCGACAAGGAGAGTTTGTCTGATTTGTATTTTATTTGTAAAAGCACAAGATTTGAAAGTATAAAGTTTGCATCTTAGCCAAAAATGTTCTCTCAGGATCATCACATTGAAAGTAAAGAATGGACTGAAAAAATGATAAGAATAATCGATCCCGCGAGTACATGATTTACGGCCGTAACTAGTACTGCACACCAAGGTTAGAGTGCTATTCGGTAGACACCTTGAGACGTTAATAAGGCAGCACAACATGAAACAACACAGTTCTCATAAACAGTGACTTGCAAAGTGGCAAACCGCAGGACTGAATCAGAGGAGGGTTATCGCGTAAAGAGCTCTCTTTAGTGTGAACCTACATAAAACATTTGACTATAACAAATAAACGCAAGCGGAAACTGTCGCGTTGATCGGCCAAAGGCTACTTGTTTGCTCTCGCTTGATTTATGCAGGTTGACGTTGAGCTAAATTCGAGACGACCTACAGAAGGCGCTAGAGATAGCTACATGGATAAACCGGATTCTAAAACACGTATCGCTTCAAGACTGAAAACGAGCTTGTTCACCAGAGTGTGTTGTTCTCAATGTGTTCCGTGGGATTTTTCGAACGTTTGAAGCAAACCAAAGACCCCGTCGTACTATGTGAGCTTAACAGTTACGTTAAGCTTTGTACGAAATTGGCCCTGGCTAATACTCGTGTTCAGTTTCTCGATGAGTATATCCACAAATCAGAATATTTCTTGAAAATTCCCACTGAGCACATTGAGAAAACAATTTGGCGAACAAGATACAAATATGGATGGGGGAGGGATTTGTGGTGTTACATTTATAACCTGAATACACAAGAATGTATTGTGTTAATTGTTTTGTTGTCTAGGGTTTGCATTAGGATGGAGGATGGGCCACCCTGACTACTCCAATCCTTCCTATGGAGAAAATTTTTTGTCAAGATATATAGTGATGTAATGGCATGAGTATGAATCACTGAAAACGAGCTTGTTCGCCAAATTGTTTTCTCAAATCAGAATATCCCAAACTCTATCGGACTGTTTTGAGGAGAACTCGCGTGAACATTAGTAATGTGCCCTTACGTCGCCAAGCTGTGAACGAGCGAGACGCGGTAATTAGTCGGGCAGCAGAATTGGAGCGAAATTTTGTGAACTCGGTACGAGTCCTCGACAAGCTGGCTGAAGAAGAAAAAGAAAGGTTCACTACACGCTTACTCAATAACGGGAAAACAATTTGAGCGATTGCTATCAACGCTGGGGAAAACCATCAATCCAGACAAACCTAGTGGTGAGTTCCCGCGGGACCCGAAAAGATTCGTCCGCAACTTGTCTTCTGTAAGCCTGGATAAGAGATTGCTTGAAGACCAAAATTCTTTTGCCCACCTAACAAAACCAAACAACTAGAGATGGAGGTTGAATTTGAAAATCTGTTTGGTCAGCTGTCAGATCTGATGCCGTCCTCTCCGGAGGGTTTAGAGAAACTTAAATCCTGTCTCGTCAACTCATGTTATCAATATCGAGATGATTGACTAGTAAAACGACGATTGTTGACGCCTGAGCACTTAAAACGTCTAAAAGAACTAAAAAGAAATAGTGAAATAATGTCGACCAAACTAGATAAAGGAGCTGGCATTGTTATCATCAATAAGTTGGATTACATTGAAAAAATGGATAGAATACTAGGCGACGAGTCAAAATTCACAAAGACTCCAACCGAAAAGGATAGGACAACTCAAATAGGAAAATCAATTTCTACGAGACTGCGAACCCTAAAACAGAATGGACTGATTGACGCCTTAAATTTTGAGCGGATACGACCCACAAGTACAGCAATTCCCAGATTGTACGGCCTACCGAAGGTGCACAAAGACGGAGCTCCGATGAGACCTATTTTGGACATGTGTAATTCTCCGTATCACGCTTTATCTAAGTGGTTAGCCAGTCTACTGGAACCAGTTAGGGCAGTCATTTCTAGACATAGATTGCGAGATACATTTCATCTCACAGAAACTGTTAGGAGCCTACGTCTGGAAGGAAGCAAATGTTATCGCTGGATGTAGTTTTTCTGTTTACAAATGTTCCGATGAGCGAAACCATTAGTTACATTCGCGCGTGCATTCAGGATCTTCATAGGGATCCCCCTGGATGAACTGAAACAACTACTCTTGGTGTGTACCAGAATGTTCAATTTCACTTCAGTGATGAAATATACCGGCAAAAGAACGGAGTGACAATAGGGTCTCCTCTGGGACAATTGTTTGCTGATATCTTTATGTCCAAACTCCAGAATAAACAGCTGTGCTCGCCAATCAGGCACTGTACCGTTTACAAACGTTATGTTGATGATATACTGTGTGGCAGATGAACGTGCGGACATATACCTTTATGCTACACACGTTTAACAATGTCCATCCAAACGTACGTTTTACACTAGAAAAAGAAACACCATAGCTTAGCATACTTAGATGTGCACGTAAGACGACGGCAGGATGGATCTGCACAACTATCAGTCTATAGAAAGGCAACATGGAACGGACAGTACATTCATTTTCACAGGTTTCTGCCATTACAAACGAAGAAGAACCTAATATGCTGTTTAGTTGATAGAGCAAAAAAATATGTACGGACGGTACAGATGAAAATGAACTTCGTTTCCTGCGGAGCGTGTTGGTACAAAATAGATACCCCGAAAGATTCATAAATATGATCACGGAAAAACACGAAGTGAGACGAAAATAAACAGGACCAATAAAGACACCCGTATACGTTCGTTTCCGTTACACAGGTGACACCGAAGCGGGAATTGTCTAACGGACACTGTCAAATTCAATCAGTGGAACATTCTTTGCTGCACAGTTAAAAACTATTCACATTCAAACCGATCATGTGTTGCCAACTAAAGGACAGACTGCCAAATTCTGCTACCTCATTCTGTGTGTATTTATTCACCTGCTCTTGTGGGACCACGTGTATTGGCCGCACGACCAGGCGTATGTCCGATGGCGTCCGCAAACACCACCCGGCTTGGTAGAGCACAGGAACAATTAAGTCAAATACTAGCGCGGTGTGTTCAAACGTTGTCGAGTCAGATCACCCAGTGAACGTGACAAGTGCTTTTTGCACCATCTACAAAGCTAGGAGCAGACAATCAAAAACTGTCAAGTGTCGCATTTTGAACACAGCCGAAGCAGTATCTGTCCGTTTGTATATTCCCCCTCTGTGCACTCAGAGACAATTCGTCCAGACTCTTAAACTCCCCTGGCCCATTTGCCATCCAACGAGTGGTCTACAACCTGATCGTGTGACAAACTGACCAACTACACACACACACACACACACACAGACATTCTTAGACTTGTGAAACTGATGTGACTGCAAACCGATAATTTCCCCAGTCATATTTTGTTATTATGTTGGCATGAGTACGAATAACTGAAAACAAGCTTGTTCGCCAAGTTATGTTGTTCTCAATGTTATCAAATGGTAGACAGACTGCCTAAATCTACGAAAGTGAACGGCGGCAGTCATAATTCGCCAACCCAACTGAATGCGTAGACGCAACGCTGGTTGCCGCACACAGTGATTCGAAAACTAGACAGAGAATTGTTGTTAAGATTTTGGCTTCGTACGGCCAATGAGGAGAGGGGAACATGCATTTCGAACGTTTAAACAGACATAAGTTAGGATTGAAGTTGGCGAACATGGGTTCATTACTTGAAAGACTTAATCGAAACATATTCAACTCAGCATCCCAAAGATGGCTTGGCATAAAATAATGTCCTCTGGGTTCAGTATGATCACTGATCCGAGTAGAAAACAAGCGTAGGAAAATAATGGCAGTTTGTGGCACTCCCGAATCAATAAAAGGTGGTCGTTTGGACGAATTCTTACCTATTGCATCTCACTGTATCTTCTCAGTACGATAGTTAGCCAGTCGTCCAAGCAACTGTTTTGTTCATCCAAACAAGAGTGATTTGTGTGGTAGTCGAGATGGAATGAATGAGTCAAAATCGAAGTGATCAAAGCAAACTTGTGTCATAGATGTTGCTATGCAATTTAAAAATTTCTTGGTTCGATAACCAAGTGAAGAAACTGCAACTAGGATCAATTATGCGACCTGTAAGCGATTTGGGGAGCACCGCGGGGTTCGCTATGCGTGATTGTACAGGCTGCCCCAAGAGTTGACTCCCCGCCAGGCTAATGTTTACACCGATTTTGCAACGGTGCACACAGAGACAAGTCCGTTCAGTTAGACCGACCGAGACTAGTCTACGCACTATTTTCTTAGGGCGTCACTTCGCTTTTTTCTCGTTTGCGGGCTGTGCGGAACCGATATGTGCATTTCCCGGCCGGCCGTCCACTGTAGCAGCAAGCGGCATCAGTGTGGGGAGAGCGTCCTCGATCGTTTTAGTGCACTAGACGGAATATGCAACTGAAAAATCGTTTTGTGGCAGCTTTATACTGCCCATGCTTTGAATTGGAACCAACGTTTACAGGTCTTGGGGAGTCGCGTACGAAACAGTGACGCAGGGAGTGGTTCGCGCTGAACATCATTTCGATCAAAGAGCCGTTCCCACGCTTAATGAGTGCAAAAGGAACTTCACAGAAGCCTATCGCAGAGAATGATGCGACGCCACGCTAAATTCTGATCGCTTTCTTTGATGATTGGGTCCAGTACCGTAGATCTGAAAAGTAGAAATGACCACGAATGAAGAGAATCTGATGATGCAAGGACAGAAACGCTATTTGGTTTATTAATATGAGTGGGTAGGTTGGTATATTTCGATTTTGGGTCGTCAAGCCATCGAGGAGTCCGAACTTAGTTTTGTTTAATAGGTATGGTACATCATTGTTATCATAGGTCTTACGTGTTCGCACTTTTATCCTGCACAGTGATTCTAAACAAAAACTTTTACGCTTTAACGGACAGCATAAAGCAAATATAACCTTCGGAGACTGATAGAGCCAAAAACTGAACGGTAACCATGGGACACCAGTACTGAGTGAAATTATAATGCAAGAAACAGCTGCGAGTGAAAAGTGTCGGGGACAAGATGCTGCTTGCCTTGATTGGTTATTCATCCTAGATAGGACACTGAGTAAATTCAGCATCTTTACAGTGCTCCTAAAAACCACTGTCTGTGATAAGCTTCATATTCAACGTTGAAGTGGTCTTTTTGTTAGCGGCCTGTAACAGGCGTTTCGATTTGAGTTTACCGTATGACTCGTCATGCAATGTCAAATCGCAAATCCTGCCACTGATCACCGTCGATTATTACAGTTCTACAAAGTAAAGTGTAATGTTTTCATGTGCTTAGAAAGAAGTTTGTCCTGATCTGGTAGTCGTCCAACTAGTGCGCAATTGGTCTGTGGCCTGCAAAGATCCAGTAACGTATAAGGGCACTATATCATGTAGCCTTGATGTTCCAGGGTCCCTTCAACATCAGCCCGGCTATCGCAATGACTAAGGCATTCGACTCACAGTTGTTCGGTCTCGATTCGCATCCCCTTTCCGGTGCGATGAATATGCAGTGCTGATTATTCGTAACAGGGACAAAACAGGTATATAGTTCTTCCATGATTTCAAATCGCAAATTGAGTGTTGGAACTGCATGATCAATTATTAGGAGAAGTCTTATTTTTGGGATTTATTCGCGCTCATACATTCATACGGTTTGGTCGAAGTAGAAGTTGCCACGGGTCATTGGTTCTATCTGGAGTGAACATCTTTTCGCACCTTCAGTTTTGAGATGTTTCGGTTGTCTCGAAAGGTATTCTATGATGGTTTTAGGAAATTTTTAATGTTTAGTATTCGGAGAAATTAAGCACATTTGGTGCAGTAATCCTTTGACCATTGGAGTAAAATGAAAGTTCCCATGTTAAGTTGCCCTATCGGATGTATTACCAATAGTTGGGAGATGACAGAAAACATACACAATAACTTAGTCTGCAACCTTGGATCACGATCGGACAGTTAAATGCCTCACGACTGATGCAACAATACACAGGATAGGGGTCTGAGCTAAAAACCGAACACTTTACGGTATCTCTTCGCTAATTTTTTTGGCTTTGTCCTATTCGGAATTTGTCCCTACAGTGAATATTTGTTAAATCATTCGTACAGATTAACAACGAATTTGCATCAGGTTGATTAAAAGAACTGCAGATACTGTCAAAAATACGTGGCGAAAATATAAATTCTTGAAAAACGTGATAAACAGTAGTGGGGAGGTCTTCTCAGATGTTGTACCTTCATTTCACAACAAATGGCTTCACTGGCACCAATAACACTGGATGCCATCAAACTGAATTCATCCCCGGTGCATAATTTATTTACCCTAAAGGAGCTTGTGAAGGGATTTTGTCTGTCTTATCATTGTATTCATTGAATATGCGGAAATTAATATGCACGAAGTGACGAAGAATCCTGGAGCATTTCTGCACCATAACTGGGTTCAATTTAGTGCATTTATTTCCGTAGTTATTTGTTGTCTTTACTTTTACAGAAGAATCGAAATTGCTCTGCTCCTTAGGTGTACCCTAAATGTAGCTATTTTTCATGCTTAGACTACACGGCAACAAGGAGCTGACACACATATGGTGCCAAATATAAGCAAGCAGGAACAGCTTTTGAACTTACCTCAAACGGTTAACGGTGAGAAACAGCTATAAATGGCGTTAATTTGCACTAAAGGTGAGGGCTTTTAACTCAGGGGCAACAGAGCACTTCAGAATTGAGCGAAAATCACTGAAAAGTCGTATAAGTGCTACTTGAATGAGATCTATTCCGTCGCTGCTCAAGTTTCGGTCTTGAAACCAATTTTAAGTATATGGAGCGGTTTGAAAACGAAAGATCACAAGGATGGGGACTTACCAGCACTTTGGGATATGAAAAACCTTCTAAAAGTCAATAACATTCGTTTGTCGATTAGCAGTAAGAACTGTGGGTATTATTGGGGAAACTTTACACTGGTATGAGAACCATTGACTTTATTTCATGCAACACTCATTGGTTCCGTAAATAGTTGAGTACTTCGATTTGTAGTAGTGGTAACAATTTAATTAGCCATTTATTTATGATAACCAACTGAATGTACACAAGTGCCATTTCGATGTTGTTAGTACAAACTGGTTCACTAAACGATTTCAACTCTTTAATCATGGATTTACAACTGAAATCACCGAAGAACTGCGTATCTATCGCACGCAGCCATATAGTCATCGTCGCACCGTATATTTTTCGAGTATCAACTAGTTCACGGATGGAAAGAATTTTTCTCATTTTCGCTTTTGTGGTTCGGTTGTGATTGAAATAGCTTCGGTCATACAGCATTGTCATTATTTAGCTTCCTTCTACACGAATCATTGCATACGATCGGAAAAATATCCACTACAAAGTAAAATCTGATTTGATATGTAACCTGAGGAGCTCTCATTCGAAATAGCAGCATGAAGCAATATGTGCTTCCCTCCAAACAATAAGTCTTCCGTTTGCGAATTCAAGAAGGCATTAGACACCTATTTTTGATTACTTTTAACATCAAAGTGAGACCCTGTGTACTATTCCCAGGATTCAGATGACCTCTGAGTCGGTCAAGCAACAATTTTTTATTGAAAGAAATAAAACCCTGGGATTATTCTAATCAGTTTACCAGTCTCACTTCCCTTGATCTACATGCGCTGGACACGAAGATACTGTAGGGTACCTGTACATCCCTCTAACCATGTAAAACAAGAATTGTGTCAATTTTGAAGGACGCGTACGCTGTTTTCGTCACCGGTCGATTCAAGATATCCGCCTTCATAGTTTGCTGGACAGATTTATACAATATAACTGAATGTTTTCCGATTACCAGAGCTTTTTGGCATTGAATTTGTTTGTTAATTCTAAAGGTTTCTGCTCTGGTCCTAAACATTTGGCTCTACACCATCTAGGCAGCTTTACACAGGAACATACATGAACTGCGTTCTATTCTCGGTGGTTTTTGGTACTATGACCCCTTCACTCAGCTACTTCTGTCCCGTAGGGTCGGATTCCTGAAGAGATGTTTCTATCACTTCTATTTCATCTACAATCTAGCGTTGTTCTCAAACCATTATCGTCTAAAGGCCAGTCCCCTGTCATCATTGATCCGTCAGCTACCAGTGCCAAGGGTGCACACAAAATCCTCGTGAAGCCTAACAGTTTACTAGGCTATAAAACGTTTGCATATATTTTTTTAGTTCAATATTCACTATTGTTACTAACCACGAAGCATTATAATTTATCTATAATCTATATGACTCAGTTGAATTTCCACAAGCGAAGGTTGCTCTTAGTTTATGCCTACGTGAAAAACGCGTGATACAATGCGGTACATCTTCACTGTAACTCGCGTATACAACTGTGGCTACGCAGACGAGAAGTTCGAACATACACCAAGTGCCACTGGCCCGAAGATATCACACTAATCACGATTTCTTCTATTTTGTACATGAACAAACTTGCCTTCCAAGTGTAGTGGTCTTCTCATTATCTTCGGCTATGTGGTTAGGGTCGGAGCCATTCAATGCGTACTGGTAGTCCATATATGTACCTTATTTATACTGATCGAATTTGAGTACCAATGCTACAATCCTCTTCCTTGCCTTGCTTGCTGGGACCATAAACGCATGTAGATTTTTCGCACACTGCTAATGAATGCGAGAATCCGCTGCATAAGATAACTTCCAAACCAATGAAATAACTTTATTGGTTGGTGTATGGCGATGCCAGTATGGTCAACATTACGCCTGAGTTTGATGTAGCTGCCCCGTTGTTTATCGGTTGTTCCGGGGTGATGTACTGTGCCAAACAAATCGCGAGTAATACACAACAGTGAACGCAGTCTCATCGTTTCAGACAGCGTACGAGTACGGAGATGGCAAAACCAGATCAAGACCGCGTTATTCCATTGGATGCCCACAACCAAATGACATACTGGCGTGACTGAAAGGCAAGGCTGCGAATATGCAAACTGAGAAAGTCAAATCAGATGAGCGGCTTTGATTCAACAACAAAACAACAATGAATCCTAATCAGGCGAAGTGCATCAAACGGGGTGGACCCATCAGAGCGGGATCCGGAAAGCCGATGAAGTAATGGTAGTCACGCAGAGTTAAATATAAAAAAGAATGGCCTTTTAAATGTGACATTTTCACCCAATAAAACGGACTTCTGTGTCAGTTCAGTTTGCTTGTTGTCGCCTGAGCTGATGACGATGGATGACACCAACCTAGAACCAGTATTGACTCAACGTTTACTAAACAGTTGGTATCACAGGGACCATCGCAACGTGGATTTGCTGAGCAATATCGGTCATTCATGGATAAGTAACTTAACAAAGCACATATTAGCGGAAAAGGTTTAATCTCACTTTCACTATAGACATCGATACCGCTAATTACAATTCGATGGGATTCTCTATATTTGTGCTAATCTGGTCTGCGTTCAAATCAGCTCTTTCCAACTCAGTCACCGCTGGGACATTGCGGTGAAATTAATTCTTGCAGTAGGCATGTCACAAAAGCAACTGGGCTAAGTGAAACTCACAAACACACGCAGAAACGTAAGACTGTGTTGAGACCAGGATACTGATATTCGAGTGCGGTTGAATATGATCTACCCAATCAGGTCTGATCCGCTCTCTGAAGCGCGGTGACCAACAGCGGCGTCTTTAATTTTGCTTCTGGTCGCGATATTTGACTCTTTCACAAGAGTATATCCTCCGATGAAGCCGACTTCCACTAATCTGATGGCAGATGGATTGAACCCAAAATCGATTGGCGAAAAATGCAATCAGGGTCATAGACAAGGTAATAAAAGCAATAACGATTGGCGCGCAGATGTGATAAGCTTAGGTGCAGGTGACATGGTACAGTCTGATACAGCTTCAAGTTGGCCAACGAAGACAAGCCGTCAATGAGGATCGTAACGACAAGCGGTCGCGAAATCCAAACATTTCGCGAAGGCGATTGAACGGAACGTATTCCACCAATCGGGACATTTCCAACCTTGCATATAAACCCGTGAGCTGCAAATATAACTCGACCGTCTCTCTTCTCTCGTGGTCTTCCTGTCGACTTTGTTTGCGTAGCGTGGTTGGTAGCCATTTCAGTACTTACTGGAAATTCGTATCCGTTCCTTACTCTGACTGACGGAATTTCGTATATTTATTCGGAATAAAATGCTACTGCAGACCACGGCTTCAACACACTCCGTCCAGTTTTTACATTGCAAAACAAAACTTCTATGCTGGTCACAGACACATCCGAGGCGGTAATTGTAGCAGTGTTGGAACAGGAAGGAAGTCCAGTTAGCTGCATCTCCCATTTACTCAATGGTGCGGAGAGAGGATATTTCCAGACATAGGAAGAAGCTTTGGTTTCATTCTGAGTGACGCGATGTCTTCACAAATACCTGTTCGACTTAGGATTCATGATTACCACTGATCACCAATCACTTGAATTCCTGTTTAATCCAAACAAATACGTGGCCGAGTATAGGGCTGCAATAATCGAAAATGGGGTATTGCTTTGGCGGCACGCAACTACGAAATTGTTCATCTAGCCGGCAAAGCGATCCCACAAGCCGAGTTTTTGTCCCGGTACTCAGCTTTTTCTCCGGCGGAACAATCCAACTTCATTACACCGGCTGCTTCGGTGTTGAGGGGCAACTTGTGTAAGTTCGCAATACGTTGCTACATCCTGGTCATACCGGCCATTAATGAGGGATGGCAATCAGAGGTGGTGCGAAGATATCCGCAGGTTTCCGCACATCGGGAAGAGTTCAGCATATAACCAGATGGCGAACAGTGTCGTGGTAGCCGACTGATAATACCACCTTCCCTTCACGAAGCAGTTCTCGATGAATTATACAAAGGCCATCTCGGAGTGGTGAAGATGAATTCTTTGGTTCGACAGATGTCAGAACTGGAAGCGGGCATTCAAACAGGCGTGTATTCACAAAGTTCATTTCAATGAAACAATTTGAATCCATGCTCAGAAAGATGCGTTCTGTGGCAGCGCATTCACGCAGACTTCTCTGTTCCATTCTTGAACCGATATCACGCTTTGGTGCCGATAGATTCTGACATGTACACCGGCTATATCATTTGTGCTTGAGGAAGTATTTCGGTCGCGTATGCATCCAAAAAGGAAAGTCCTGTCGTGCTATTCAAATCTAGGTGACTTCAATTCCCATTCAGATGCCTCAACCCGAGTGTTGTTACTTGAGTTTGAGGCAATGAACTTCACCCAGCTCATGGAGTCGTAACGAGGCAACTGGGTCAGTTGATGGTTGAAATAACTGACTCCAATGATGCAACCGTTCTTCGAAGGCATCTCGGTCAGATCCATTTCAGAGAATCGAGTGTCGTGAATATCCACTTGGATGATAGCCAGACGGAGAACGAGAATCCAGGCGATCCACTAACAGACAAGACCACTGCAGAGTCCACGTTATTGCCACCGACTATGGTACCAGTTCGACAAGCAAGCCAGGTCGATGGGGAATTATTGGGGGGGAGAAGGGATGTGATAAGTCTACGTATAAGTCGCGTGATGCAGTCTGGTACAGCTTCAAGCTGGCCTGCGAAGACAAGCCGCCAATGAGAATCGTAACGACAAGCGGTCGCGAAATCCAAACATACTGCGAAGGCGACTGAACGGAACGTATTCCACCAATCGGAGCATTTCCAATGAATGGATTGAAGCAGATGTAGCTGCTGTGTGCCATTTACTTCCAACATCAACAATAGAGGCCGTACGAAGTTATGTCAATCGCAGAACACAAATTTGTGTATAGCAAGATGTTGGTATTTTCGGGTGTCGTATCTGACCGGTTGCTTCGGCGATAGCGACGAGAAGACGAAACAAATCTTAGGTCTGGTGAACGATTATATCGCCTCTTTTCTGTAGCACCATCTGATTCATTGTCAGTTTATCGAGATTTGTTCACAGCTCAGTAGTCTGCGGGTCACTTTTACGTTTATTAGAAAGACTGCTGATTCATCGCATTGCAGTTGGAGATCCATGGGCGCAAAATGTAATCAATCACTTTTGATATTGCCGCAACTATATGAGATGTTTGTTGACTTTTTGAATAATCAACACGAATTAACCTCTTTATGCTCACTAATTCTGCTAGATTGCTCCACATTACTTACCATAGGGAACACTTCACGTTGTTATGACGTCGAAAACAGTAACCCAATGGGTTGCGAACAACAGTGCGGCCGGAGATACTTGTCTTGAGAAAGACCACCTACGGTAGTCGAGACGTTGGCGCACTACATCTACCAACAACGCTGTGTTATTAACATTATATCATTTACAATTAAAACCAATACATGGCGCATCGATTTTTCGATACACTCCTTACATCATTTGGTCCTGATATTATTGGAGTTGTTTCTAACCGTTAGAACGCATGTATTTTATCACTCCGTTGGGCTGATTGGCTTTTATGCATAAGAGAATCCTTCCCCTAATTTGGTCGTGTAGAAACCACCAAACAAGCATACGATCACCACATAATTGCTTACAAAACCCTCACCGTAGTTGGTGCTGGACCTGATCGGTTTATCCGTTATTACGTGATGGAGATACCTGGGCAGGCGTCATGGTGAAGGGTAAAACTTGGTCTGAGCCCATTCGTTCGCTCTCCAATGCCTGATATGTCACAGCTTGGTTGCTGTCCTCCGTTGGCCGACTGGAACTCTCGAGGCCCTAAGTGCTGTACGTTTTTCATCTTGTCAAAATGACCGGTGGTCGTTATGCGGTGCATGCAACAGCTTTTTAACCGATACATACAGGCCTTAAACAGCTCGGGCTTCCGGGTTTGAGCGCTGGACTAACCCCTCCAAAACTGTACACGGCGACAAGCCCCGTTAGCCCATTGAGGCTTACCTACTAGCCAGCTGCCATGACGATACGCTTGTTTGTCTCCCACACGATGTGGGCAGGTTTATCGCAATACCTCTCCCACTCAGACGGCCACATCTAAAATAATCTGAAATTTCATGCCAAAAGATCTTGCTTGGTCTTGATGTTCTCTATCTCTATCAGCTCCAGTGCTTTGGTTCCATGAAGGTCACATTTTCAAGGCTTTCTCATGGCCTTCGTAAACTATGGTATCATATTGAATTGGATTTTGCCACGAGTCGAGAAGCCGAGAACGTGGGATGTGCATCAGATTTCACGGACTTTCATTCGCATGGACACATCTGCGGTCTTGTTAGGCTCAGGCCGCCATTTGTCCAGCAAATTCCGGATTCTGTGCATCTGCCGGATTGACTTGCTCAAAAAATGGCTCTAGCCCAATCCTTTCGGGCGATGAGTGCTACAGTCAATCTCAGTCCTATTCAAATCAGTACATTTTCTCTAACTCTGGTACATGCCGGGAAAACTTGTTTATTAATGTCCCCCGTTAAAGACACGTTCGGCTAACTTGATTTTAGGTGAATGGGATAATGGGTAACAAGAAGTTATAAGGGACGTAGCGGGTGGGATTATGATGAAAACCTGGGCCCGAAAAACAGAATCACCGTGCACGCCCAAGGGAACATGCGACGGGGATGAAGCCCTGTCCGACACGAAAATGTGCGATAGGAATGAATAGCACTGACACAGGATTGTGCAAAGGTGCGACAGAGATGAAGCTGTGAGGAAAGTACAAGAAGCATTGCATCATGAATAAGAAGCTGGGGTTCGTGGATGGTAACAATAGAAAAAACTTACGTGACCACGATTACGTACGTAGTCTTGTTCCCTTTGAGTGCCATCAAAATTGCACGAATCACTCACACAATGCCGAAAGCGATTTTTAGCCACCGCTGAGATGGGCAACTACGTGCATGGTGCGAATATGGCGTTCGGTGCAACTGAACAACTGCAGTGGCATTGACTAGATGAAGTAGTTGCGGAAACCTGAAGCACACGGCAGTGTGGCGCGAGACCATGTTAGCATTCGCTAAGTTTTGTCAGCTTGGCCTTCTTACTTACTGAACCCCGGCTCACGAGGCCTCTTTCCTACCTTGCAGATCTGGCCATTTCCGCCGCCCTGGAGCAGCACTGTCTCGGCACACAACGGCAAAAGAGATTTTATAAAGTCACCAGATAATCACATGGATTTAGTGGTTTATCGATCGCCTTTCATTCACAGACCATGATGAGTGTGACCATATGATCTATTAATTTTGATCCACCCGGCAACTGAAATGCATATTGGTGATGAAACCACTTTATTCGTTTGGTTTACCCAATCATTTCCGCCTTATGAACACAGGACGGCAGAGTTCATACACCTCTCTCCGTCTTCTACATAGCTTGAAGATATGAATTTGGTTCGGCCAAAAAGTTCGTCAGTGGACGAATACGAAGTCATGGAGTAGTGAGTGTGTGAGGTGACAGGCGCGACTGGTCGCGAACAGTTCAGTCGTGTACTTTGGCGTAAAGGTTGACACGACTGGCTGGTTCAGTCAGACTTAGAAAACACCCACTCGAAGTAACAAGGGAAAGCCCTGAAGTTAAAATGACAATCTCGGGTTCATTCACTTACTATGTCAGATTATCTCTGTTGTTTCACAGACTGAACTTATTCTGTTCATCCATTAGTAACCCTTTCTCATATTGCGAATACAGTATATATTTTATTATTTCATGATCGAACTTGTTTTCCCTCAGCTGGAAGTTTCTTGATTTTGCAAACTGACGCTAACCTCACCGTGCAGTGGTTTCTTTTAGCTGTTTACTGAATGGTCCATTTCCTTCTCACCCTTCCTGTTTCACCCATCTCCCTGCCGGATAAACCTTGCTCCTGCCCTACATAAAGTTACCAGGCCGTAACTCACGTCTACCGTTTTATTCCAGTGTAAAGTATTAAGACCACAGTCCACGGGTAAGCCCCATTTTTGCATTAGGATCCGTTCTGTTGCCTATAACCGTGGTTCGACCATACCGTATGCGTAGCCATTGAGAATAAGTTAGTCACTGTGCCATTTGCTATGGTGTGGATATACAGACGGTTGTACGAATTCATATTTCTTACTAGGGTAATGTGACACTGAGTCTTGAAAATCTTTCTGCCTATTTCCCGTATAACGTTGATTAGTAGTTTGCAGGTTAAAATGAGAAAAATTGGCCATACCGGGTTAAAGACAGCATTAGCTCAACAAGGGATATGTATATATATGTTGCTACAGATTCGATTCTGGTGAGAAATATCAATCAATTCGGAGTGTACAAGTATGTGGATGTTTGGACAAGACAGCATCGGGTACGCATACCTGAAGAGTGACAATAACCGCGAAACCGGTCGTGTGCTCCCGGGCAAATTTTGTTTACGCATCCAGATACTACTTCCTGCTTATATATATACAATATATATAATATATATATATATCGCATTTGATTGTCTGGGATGGCCAAATGATTCAAACCATAAACAAGGAACCTGTGCTGGAGACCATTTTTTTGATATCACAGTAATGGTCGCATTTGTTATTCTGTTCCGACAGATTGGACATTTTCCCATGCGCTTTTTTTCAGATGCGTCACCACCTAAACGTCCACGCTCTCCTCGGATCTGCATATAAGTTGTAGTCCGTGCCAGTGTGAAAAAACGAAATGATAGACCAAGTCTTATGCCCGTCATTACTGGGCCCCAAGGCTCTCAAGCGCATGCCAACTAGCTCAACAAACGCCCGACCTCAAATAGGTATCCAAAGGACGTTGGACAATGAACATGAGGCTCGACACAAGTTACAAGGGTTCAGCTATTTATCGAATGTTGTGACCTATTCTAATTTATCATATCAGAACTCGATCAAGAATTGGGTTGTATCGAAAGTATACCACGAAGAATTCGAAATTTGATCCCATCAAGGCTCCGCCATTCCTCTCCCCTTATGCATGACGCAATCAGTTCGCCATGAGATCGCAAACTCATTTGCTAAGAACAAGGGTTCCATTACCAACGTGTACGGCCATAATTCAGTGACCAGTGGGCCGAAATAACCAAACGGTTCTCAACTGGAGCAAAATCGGGGTGGCATTCCGACCTTGGGGTGAGCATTGTCTCAGGCCACAGTAACCAACTGCGGTTGCACATGAATCGTTTCCGGATAAGTTATATTGCTGGCATTCGCTTGAGGATTCTAATCTGTTGATCACAGAAGATTGTTTCATTTCACTGTAGATATGTATATCATGTAGCGTTTTTGGCGTACACCCAAGTCATTTTTTTCGGAAACAGACCTGTCTTAATCCTGCATTCGGAGTGGGAACAATAGCACTACTCGCGACTCATGTACATCCGCAATTAAACGTCTGACTTCAGTGATGCCTGAAATAAATATACGTACCCGACCTAGTGATAGGTCAGGTAATGAGTACACTGAATTTCCTCGCCCAACATCAGTTAGTTACAGAGTTTTATCAAGCTTTTTTCGGATTGACGGGAGTTGTCTATAAGAACACAAAGTACCCAAATCGACATCAAGTGCAAAGAAATGCAAACTGAAGAAAGTCTACCGCAGCAGACTAATGAAAGACTGACACAAATCTCCAAATTCCACGTGGTATAAACCTGCAGTGATGTTTGCAGCTGAACGTTAGCTCGGCATGCGTGGAGCAACGGCTACACCGTTGTGTCAATTCACTCAGTACTAGAAAGATTATGGAGGAACATGGTGGAGTTAACAGTTTACCATGTATTATTTATCATTAACCTGACGTCCGTCCTGTCCTATCCTTATATTCATCGCGCGGATGGACGAGGTCACGGCTAATGAGAGAGACGATTTTCAACAGCATATCCATTGGGTGCAAAAAGGTTTTGCGTGTGTGCCCGCGCCTTCATTATATTGTGCTTTAAGACCCAGTTTTCCCGATTTAAACTACACATGGATCCTAGGTTAAGTGTCCTTACTCTGTAGTGCGTGACCCAACTCCTGAAATCTTCGTTGGTAATGATAAAATGAGTCGCCTTGACATATTTTGATATTTGTTCTCTGCCCTAGGCTCTTAGCTGTTTCTTGTTTTGCCCAGTGAAACGAACGACACGTCCGTCAAGAAAGTATCAGTTGCGCTAACAATATCCCAACGAAGTGACTAGCGACCAAATGTCCGGCAGCTTCTTTTCGTTTTCATCCTGATCGGAGTGCATTTGGCAATCCCTCTTTATTGCTTTTCTCGTTTTTGGTGCACTTTGGGGTTTTAAGATTCGTTTTATCTGTTTAAGGGACAAATCCGGCGAGACTCTTCTGGCTAGGGGTGGTTCGAGTGCAACATTTCGCACTCGGTTTATTCCCAATTGCTCTCGTTCTACAATAAATGACGCTAAATTATATTGAAGCTGGAACCATCTATTGTGTACCATTAGGGGCCGGCTCCTTCGAGCATCGCATTCCCTTCCCCCCAATGACCCGTCAGCGATAAGGATATCCATCCGCTGAACCAACTAAAGACAGCTCCATGTGTTGCCATCATTAGTTTAGATCCCATTGCTTCAAGGCCTAGGATTGCTGTCGGCATTGTTCATGTCTGCCTTCACGGTTCCTTGATGAAAATATTTTGAGTTTTCCAAACCTTATATTTCACCACAGCAAGCCACTGTCTCATGCAAATTTCGACTTCATTTACTGGAGTCACTTTTAAGGCAACAGTTAATATAGTATTCTAGTTCTGATCAAGCATATCAAAAGGATCGGACAACATCAGTCAAGAATAAAGGTAAATGTCAACCGGGGCCCTGCAACAGATTCTCGGCCGTATTGTACACTACCCATCAAGAGAACCAAATTTTCCAGAATCAACCAAAATCTTGCAAGTTAGTGGAACTGTTTATTGAAGTTAAAATACCCGGTTATTGGTGGAATAATGTATTAGTTATCTTATTTTTCTCCTGATACTAAAGGGTTTAGCCACCTTGGGATGATCTAACTGTATTTATCCGTCGTCATGCTTGCGTCTGACAATGTAATAGTGTTTTGTGGTATGTGGTTCCGTTCCTCCTTCGAGAGAGAATTGGATTGTCACCTGTTCGAATAACGGAACTCCCGATCCATCGGTGTGAGTGATCGATTTTCATCGTTCCTGAATCCAGACACACCGCCTTATGGCTACATCCGAACGTGATTATCGATTATGTTCAATCAGCAAGGGGTCATGAATGCATCTTGACGAAATTCATGTTCGTCGCCTGGACGAGTCAGTGTGCTTAATCAGACTGGGTGGGGTGATAGGTTACAGACAGCATCTGATGATGAGAGTTATTAGCTCCAAGTCAGTGACTCGGAATTCCTAGCATCACTATAGCATGCTCTCTCACCCCCTGCTTGTCATCGACAGACAACTGTACTCTTGGACCAATCGATCCAGAAGCATAACGTCGCTCTTAAAAGACAAAAACACCTGTAACATGGTATTCCGTGGGGAGGGGGTTGATTCTCCTGATCACCTCATTCAGACTGCACGCCGGACGACCATCAATTTTCCGAGTATCACATAAGTTCAAATGAACAGATAAACAAATAGGTTATCGGACCAGCGTGAAAATTTCGGAGTTCCTTTTATCTCCATGATCTCCGCTCGTGCAACAGCAGACTGTATCATGTGGAAGTGCAGCTGAGTACGTCCATGAACAAATATTATGAACTAAAAACGTGAGGATGTGTATGTGAATTCAATGGTGATAGAATGGAGAAAAACACTTCAACAACGCAGTTTTCCGCGACTCCGCGCACAGCACAGTACAGCTCACTAGCATCAGTGGCGAAACCTTTGAACCGGTATATTATTTCAGGCATCTAAGTTCTACCATTGAACCAATCTGTCAAGCCAGAGACGACGTTGAACGTCTAGGTGACCGCGTGAAAACTTCACGGTGCTGAGAGGACGAGACGAAGAGGCTGTAGCGTTTCAAAGTGCTGACTCCGCTACGTGACCAAAGGCAGATGGTTGATTGTCACAAGCTCCACTGCGCCTCAACAGAACGACTTTCGCTATTTCTCCAACGACTTCAGTGATTCTCCGCCGACCCAAAACCAGACGCAAGAAGAGCAGCCTACTACCGATGACGTGTGCAGATTTAGGATTTCGCCTTGGTGACAAACTCCAGCGGTGGGCTAGAATAGTTGAAGCGGACATTGATCACCTAGGCCTTCAGTCGATGTTTTGGGCAAGCGAAGAACACAACCAGATTTTACGGTTTGTAAACCATGCCAAGGATCACAATGCATAGACAACAACGATCAAAGACATTTAAGAGGCCGAATCATTTTCAGTTGGACAAAAGTAGGAAACCAGGAACAGAGCGAGAGAAGCGGAATGGGAAAAAGATAAGGATTTTGGATATTTGTTAGTTCATGATGCAACAATCCGTAGATTGGAGGAAAGCGCGGAGGACTAAACTCACACCACAGGATCACCAGAGATACTGAAGGTTAAATAGGCCTTGCAAGCTTTCCGTCGACATTTTTAGTCGCCTATAACACTAGAGTGGTTACTTGATTAGTGGTTATTGGGATAAGAAATCTACAGTTTTAAAAGTGGGATACTTAAGAAGGAAGCTCTACTAGAATTGCAGCATTTTTAGCTTTTCCCGTAACACTTTGTTGAGTTCTTCACGAGCTTTCAAACCACTGAAAATTACAGAATCTGACTGCCTCACAAATTGCTCTTAAAACTGCAATGTTGCGTTGTCGTTGAGGAATTTTTCTCAATCGAATCTTGGGTTATTTTCAATTTACAACATGAAGAAACGAAAAAAACTGGTAAATGCAAGTTGTTTATTATAGGATATTATCGTATCACAGAATTGTCGCCAAATCAGGCAAGCCAAGTTAACAAAGTCAACGGATAACAGGTTAAAGTGTTGAGAATAAAAAAGGGAAAACTGGTAGAGATGAAAAACAGTTGTACACAAAGGTGGAAAATAAACTGTAAGTCGTATTCGTTAAGGAACTAACAGCGTTTTCCTCGATGTCACATGCTGCTTACACCAAGCATCGAAT
This sequence comes from Fasciolopsis buskii, assembly GCA_008360955.1. Classification (NCBI taxonomy): domain Eukaryota; kingdom Metazoa; phylum Platyhelminthes; class Trematoda; order Plagiorchiida; family Fasciolidae; genus Fasciolopsis; species Fasciolopsis buskii. Next base: position 136,103 of record LUCM01004865.1, read on the forward strand.
GCCTCTGAAAGTTTGATGGTAAGCGAAGATTTTTCGGCCTTACCCATACCTTCACAGCCTTTCAGAAACACGCGATATTCGTGGACAACGTAAAGCTGAAATCACGCGAAAAAGTGAAAAATAGAGATACAGTCAGGAAATGAGCGATATCGCAACCCTGAAAACCCCTCCGACTCGGTACGCACATTATTCTGGAATACGACACATTCTATCACTAGTCCAGCTGCCCAAGTGAAAAACAAATTAATTAGCAAATTGAGTGCGTGACATGAATTGTTCAAATGACGTACATGAAAACCCGCTGATTGCGATATCCAGTACCCGAGTTCCAGCATTAATCGGCCGGCGAATAGGGACTATCAGACGGTTGAAGCTCATGAACAGTTTACAAATCACACTGTATTGTACAGACTCTTGCGTACATAAATATCAGATTTCAGTCAGAAATCGTGACGAAAAATAGGGAAGTAGTTGCACTCATCAACCCATGGTAATGAAAAACAAAGAAACTCGTCGAAGAATGATTTGAGCACTTAAGACAGGTTGCTCAGGATGTCGGGTGGAACAAGATCACGGTCAATCTAGATGCGTGCTAAATACGGAACAGTGGGGTTTCCATAGATAGTAACTCTACGGGGTATGGAACGAAAGACGGATCTTGTTACAACATGAAGGTGAAACTTTGGGAGATTGTTGTGCAGAGGATGCGTGAGAACTGAGAGAATGCTGTGAGCAAACTTTTCACATGCCATATGTGCTGATCAGGTAGTTTAATAGGCAATTCGTTGAGCGGTACGAGGGACAGGGCTGATATTGGGCATTTCTCGGTGAAGACTTTTAAGGTCTTTTTAAGGAAACATGGAAAAATAACAAGAGGACAGTAAAGAGGGATTGGAAAAACATTTGTATACAAAGCGGAAGATGGTGTTTTATTTCACCTTGTAGTTGAGAAGCTTCTTGACTTAAAATGGCAATCGTCGGAGATTCTTTACACAGGTGGAAATGTGAGAAGTCCACTTCAGATTTTTATCAATAGTAACTTCTAGATATTTCACGGAATAAACCCTGGTAAGAGATTTTGAGTTGATGAAGGGAGTTTCGCATGGGTAGCCTGACCGAGAGAGAGGGAACAGACACTCGAAAAATTTAGATGTGTTGAGATTTAAACCAGCTTGTGCAAAGAAATCGTAGATAGAGAAGTTGTTGGAAAAACTTTGAAGATCATCGTTGTTCAAACGGCTTGGGAGAGGGCAACATCATCAGCATATTTAAGTGGATGACAGGGTGAGCTAGTTGATAAGTCGCTGATGGGAGTAGAGAAGAGGTACAGTGAAAGAACAGCACCCTGAAGCACGCTTGGGTTGTTAGTCAATGGTTTTGAAGTTTTACTGTCCATCCGTGTGCACTGGGTTCGGTTAGTAAAGTAATTAGTCAGCCATGCTAATAAAGACCTGGGAAAACCAAATGCTTCGGGTTTGTGAACTAGAAAATACCGTGAGACCGAATCGACTGCAGAGCAATAATCTAGAAAGACGCAACGCACAGATTTCATCGATTCGTCTAAGGACTTACAAATGTGGTGAATAAGGGAGGCGACAGCATCCATAATGGACCTGTTGGATTCATAAGCAAAATGAAGGGAGTCATCAGGAGGACACACAGAAGAGCGCAGGCTTTTAAGCACATCACACTCTGCCAATTTAAGACCCGAAGATGTTAAGGGATGGGGCGAAAGAGCATTGCTAAAGCAGTAATGGTGCTAGATTTTGGGATGGGAATAACAGTGACGGGTCTACAGCAATCAGGGAGTAGAAAACGAGCTTAGTGATGAGGTAATCAGGGGAGTGAATGCATCCGTCAGCGCCACAGCACCATGCCTTAAAAGAGCTGAGTGTCGACTGTCAGTGTCAATCCCTGTCCTAATTTCAGTGATGCGCAGAAGATCGAAAACTTCTTCCCTAGGAAAACCTGTAACCTTCAAATGATTACCTTGTCCAAATAGGACTGGGATATAAGTGGAACGATGGATGAAAATATGACTGATGCTGTCGACATCCACAGAACATTTCACGTCTCTTTTTATCCCCACAAAAACAGTCGAATGCTTTGCCGGAGGGATCTGTTGTTGTTACCACTCAAAAGTTGGTTAGCGAATGTCATGTCGATACGTTTGATTTCAGCCTTTATTAGGGTGGAAATATATCGCGTGAGTTACGGGGTTTGTAAAAGTGCTCTTTGTATCTCCTTAGGGATTCCAGTACCTGAGAGGACATGCGGTCATTCGAAACGAATAGGGTTTCTGGGGTAAAACGGACATCCAAGACCTTGTTGGCCGTCTGACGTTGTCAGCAAGTACAGGTTCAAAAGAGAAGCAAGCAGATGCGTCTGATAAGGATTTTTGAAGAGTAAAGTTATTGCATGAAAATTTACGAAAACGAATTTGAATTTGATTTGTTTTCTTGAGGGGACGGAAGGTTGATCGAGAGTATATCCTGGACCTTAGAAGAAGCAGATAATGATCACCACTTGAGATGGGAACACGTAGTTTCGTGGACAAAAAAAATCAGAGTGGTTAGTAATAACCCTATCTAAAATTGAGTTGCCTCTGGTGGAAGAAACGCAGCGATCTGTCAAATTAAACAGGTGATGCATGGTTGAGATCACCTACAATAATATATAGACTATCTTCAAGAAGTGAAACAATAAAAACCAAAAAGAATCGGAAAGTTTATGGTGTTGTGTTGTGAGCTAGAAGGGGCTATGTGCAAGTTCGTTATGATTGTACTGGTATGACCGGAAAACTTGGAGTGATACGAAGTTACGAGACGGTTAATTCCATTTAGGGAGTACGTATAAATAACTTTGCACTTGCCAGACCAGAAGGAGTTTATGTACATTGTCACACCACATTCGGTCTTTTTCTGCTGATGGAGTTTGGACCAATCGACACAAGTGAAACGTCAATATCCGGGTTCATCCGCGATTCTTGTAGGTAGATGATGCAAGTGTGAACATGAATCGGTAAGTGGAGTGCGAGCGACATTTCCAACATTTCCGTAAACATGGAATGGATGCTGGTACTCAACAATGCCGGAATGGAGATCCTGGATGGAGAGATTCATATATGGGCTGCCTGCCAGGCAACACGGGTACTTCTGCTGGATGGATTAGGTCTTTGAGGTACAACCTTGCGTGATCCCACTCCAGGATGAGAACCAATCGACTTTTTAAACAGCAGTAATCCCAGACGACTTTAACGGCGGAGGCCATAATAGAGCCAAAAATCCAGCAAGAAAACAACAAAACGATGATAGCAATTGTAGCGCAGCCAGTCAAACGGCATGCGCGCAGATTCCAACAACATTCACACCTCCACGAAGTGGCAAAATGAAGCTGGTTTTCATAAGGATATAGGAAAATTCAGCTCCTCATAGGAGACGAAGTTATTCAAACTGGAATTCATAATGACTTGGCTTTCCTTTAACGTCCCAGACTAGAATAAATAGCAACTACAGAAATATACCTTTTGAATTTCGAACACAAACAGAACCAGTAACAATGTGTTGAAAATCATTAACAATTTCTAGTTCGACTTCAAACTAGTTGAAAGGAATTAAACATACTCAGTTGATTAGCACTATCTTCATCTCAGTTCAATTCATTTCCGCTAATAACTAACCACCGACTAATGGAGACCCGTGCTTGTTGCTACCTTTTAGAGCAGTCCGTATGAGACAAAAAACTTGGGAGCAAATAAATGTTAATTGTGAACTATGCAGCGACTAATGCTATATCGACCACTTTGCAAGTTAAACGATTATGGAACTCAACCAATCTTTATGTGAGAATTGTGGCATAGGTATTGCTCAGACGAGAGTGTTTGAATTAAAATATACGGACAGTATCGTGCTTCTGAGTGAAGACCCAAATAAGGTACAGTTTTTCTCGGTCATCCGAACGACAATATGGATGTCTTTTTTAGGAATTTTGCAGCTCAGGTTGAGAGTTTTCAAAGTTTTTTGAGCGCTGGAACTGCGATCTGAACGCCAAGCTCAGCGCAAATAAAACTGAAAAATATGGATATGTCTTGGATGCGTTTTACACCTTCAAAATGTGAAATGCCGTGGCAGAACTGGATTGGCCCGGCGAAACAGGTGTAAGCTTCGTAACTTGGACAGTTGTACGTCACCTAGCGGTCGCATGTCGATCGAAATGTTTTCACGTAGTCAGAAAGCTTAATTAGCTTTCACCGGTTCGAGGCCTCTGTGGCATCGGTGCAGTATTCGATTACCAATCAACAGTCCAACTTACACTGCAGAAGTATGACTGGTTCTGTTCCGAAACATGCCCATTGAGGAAAGATTTGCGGAACCTTTGGGTTTGAATATCAGTGTTCATGTCGCACTGCTTGAGCACGATGGTAGGGTTTTTTAGTACCTCTGAGGTTAGACGCAGCGGTTGGATCGTAATACTCAATCAACCGCATTATATTTACCATGCACTATTCTCCGAGACAAGAACGGTCAGTTCACAACGCAGGGAAAAGGTATGAAAACCCTAGCCAACGGACTGTCCCGAACAGGACGGGTTAGATTACCGGGTTGATGTTTACGAGATTTCTCAACGCGACGATTGGATACTGAGGACGATGTGACTAAATGCCGCAGCTAGTGGCGTTCTTATATTCAAAATATTTGTGCTTCTCTATAGTTCTTCTGATTTGTGATCAAATTGTTCTTTTTCACTTTTATTCTATACTGTAAGGAAGTGACTTAAACCAGCGCACGTTAAAACAAAGATAATAACGAAAGAATGAAACTGAACGGTATGTCGAAACAAGTGAGCTACTCACCGGCTGATGGACAACAAAAGTCTTCCCGTCACGCGAGTAACAGAAAAAGTTCGGTGCGTTATGGGTACTGTTTGAGGAGAAGGTCTCTTTGGCCACGATGAATGTGGTCTTTTTCTTGAGTTCTGTAGGGAGACTAGATTTAACGATTTCCTCAAGTTCCACGGGCAAATTCGCAGTCTGAAAATCATAAGCAAAGCGAAGAAAATTCTAAAATGACAAATCGAACATAATAACTCACAATGCCTCCAGTTCAGTTCTCCTAAGAGGTTGATTATAAGGCGGATTTTGTTATAAAAGACGCATTCAGGACAGCCAGTAAATAGAGAAAATAATTCGGCTCTGCTGCTGGCGTTGACAGACTATGCGTCGCAAATGAAACTGCTTCAAAGGGCTTAAAGGACACTGCTTCATTCATGTCATGAACGCCCAGTGGTCCGATCGCACTTGTCACAGTTTAACTGAATTCAAAAAGAAATGGTACCAGGATTTCAGTTCTTCTAGATGTTCTAGCGGTGTTTACATCACCAACCAAAACAAGTGATGAAAATAAACTCATTCAGGAGTTACTTGAAGTTTAATCCAACAAAACCCGATTAAATGACAGACACAATATCAAAGTGCAAGCCTTTTCGTCCACTGGTTTGTGTAACTCCATTAATTTGCTTTGATAAGGCTGAATGTCCGCCTTATGTGGAGAGCCTGAGGTGGACTGAAGCGCCCATTCAGAATAAATCGCTGTCATTTGTACATACTGCTTGCAACATGCATTTCCAGTTTTCTCTAACTATTTTCATATACACGCTAACTTTGGTCCACCGTTTATGTATGAGTAATCTATTTATTTCGTTTGGACTGGCATTGGACAAGAGGTTGCTTTTTAACACAATGATAGTAAAACGATCTGTCGCATACATACCGTCTATTGACGGTGTTAGGCCAGACGACAAATAAACTGTTTATATGACTGTATCACTGGAGTGGTGCTTCCTTCACGAACCCGACGGCATATGAACCGGTGTTCGACGGGGGGTGTCATCGTTGCCAATCGAAGCAGTAAGAATCCAACGTACATTCATTTTCCCCCATTCAAACCAATTCAGGCGGACATGTTGTTGCGTTTCCCATTTGGCCTGACCAACACACAACATTGAGGCACACAACGTCAACCCTAAACGTCACACAACAGCACAATGACAGATCGGGTGCCTTGGCGCACAGACAAAAACCAGACTGGGTGTCGGTGGGACTCACACAATGAGAAGGGATGAGTAGACTCTAGACGCACAATACAAAGCCTGCGGCTTGGCGGACACTAACACACCGGGGCTGGAGACAATGGCAGGGGCTTGAACATTCAAGTGCCGTAGACACACAACGGAATGGAGTGGGCTGGATGCCCAGTTGAAAACGCGAAAGAAGATCAACACAACACAACCGCGCGTCAAGTGAGCCCCTTCATTTATAGGTGAAACAACCAGTCACAGAGCAAGATTTTGTGAACCTGTTTGCGGCCATATAAATGTTTTCAGTTACGCAGTATTTAAAATAGTCAGTTTAAAAATAACTCGGAACGTATATGTTCCTGGAAAAAAGTGATAAAATTAAAATGTGACACCAAAAACGCTAGATTGGTCGTCGTCTATAACACAACCATCCACCATACGATAACACATGTTCTCGCTTCATTTGGCAGCCCAGGCGTGGAATAGAAACATGTTTTCCGAGAAATATAAATCGCAAGCATGTGAACTGTGTGACTGGAAAACGCGACTTAGTAGCCTAGTGTGAATTGCACCAAAGGCTGTTATATCAGAGAGATGCGTCTTTACCCCGGATCCTGACTGCTTAAGCAGCCCGAGGCCCCAGAACGATGACAGAACAAACTAAATCTTGCACAATTCAACAGTTATTCTAGTGTGAACTGTCCCCTTGGTGAAGTTAGCGAAAATGACCAGGATGATTAATTTGATCTGCCACAATGTTCAAGCACATAAGGAACCTACAACACAAATCCCATGCCGATATGACTTATAGTCAGTTGAGTGTATAGACAGCAAACAGCTAGTGATCAATCAGAGGAGGTTACGTATAGATGGATTCAAAAACTAATCAAAATGAACATCTCACTATTCTAGGGCTAAGTAGATGCCTTAACCATAGGCGATCAGTATTTGGGAAGCGGATAGACGGTAGAACTAACCGGTGGGGAACAATAAGGTCTTCCTAACCAAACCCTCAAACTTTCCGGAAAAAACCGCCCAAAAAGCTCCGAAGCAGTCAACAAGCCTACGCGAGAGAGTAGTGTGGATTTCTCCCTATGGCAACTATGATGGAGACTTTCAACACTAGTTAGATGGGCATAATTTTCGAAGTAAGCCGACCCCTAAAATCAAGGCACCAAAGGGGTCTGAGAAACGATCACAAGCAATGATAAGTCAAAAACGTGAGTGATAAAGACCGTAGTTTCCTGACAAAAGATTGCGATATTAATCGGTTATTCAAGTGCTGGCTCACAAAAATCGGCTGAAAGTTAGGTAATCACAGAATCTGACAGCTTACGGGATCAATCTTGGAGAAGTCGTCTTGAGCGTTGAGCGAAGCACTTCAGTTAGCACTGCCACAGTGAACGCTCTAACAGTAGTTACAAGACAAACAATAAAGGCCGATGTCAATCCATCGTTAGAAACGAAGACTATTCAAAAGAGGTTTTATTAAAACAAACGAAACTGCTGAACCGTTTAATACTGATATTACGTCGACTATGATTGCAATTCGCTGGACATAAGCATGGTCTCAGTACATTACAAATAGTCGGCATTACAAACTGCAAACAAAACGTATCAGGTAATTTCTCAACTGTTACTAAACGATGATAATCCAACGTCTCGGCGAAAACGACTTACTTGATCATCAAGAAGACGGTGGTTGGGTATATAGGTACCACTGGAAATCAACTGCAAACAGTCTGCCATGACAGATACATGTTCCCGTTGGTGACCGAATTGTTTCGAATTTACTACAAATGCGCTGCTGATGTACTTATAAAAATCCCGCGTCAGTAGGCGGTTCACAAGTTCTGATGCTTTGTCCAGTTGCCCGGGACACACATGATTGGATAGATATGTGCGTTTGTTGTAGATATCCCTCAACACGTGATCGGTTAACTGCAGAAATTCATTCATCGCATCTTCATTTTTTGAATCGATTGCACCGACACATAGATCTCGCCATCGCATCTTCGGTTCTAGTAACTCCAATGCATCTAAAAACATATGCTGTGGATTACAGATAAAAATTATGAAACACGCTTCAATCGTTGCATGGAAATCTAGTGGATTATTCTAACTAAATCTGCACAGTAAGTGGTTTAGTTACGACACATTCACAGGAATCTTTTATCTTTTACTTCCTTTTTAATGGAACGACAACGTATATCAGTTCTCAGGAAGGCGGCCGCGGCCAGCACAGCAATGAGTTAACGAAGGGAACTGTAAGCGTAAGTAATGAAAGAATCCTTTAGAAACACTTTTTGACGGTTAAATCAACCCCGAGTGTAGGAATGTAATTATGATCTGAAAACAGTTGGCCGGGAGAAAAAACGATTCGAGGCAATCAATCAGGAGAAAAATCTATAGACGTTATCAAAATTTGGGCTATGTCAATACATGCATACCTAAAAGTGAAACCAGTCGTCATGGTGGGATTCATAACCTAAGAAATCTACGAAAAGACAAGGTGAATTTGGAATAGTTCGTGATCCCAACGAAACCTAAGAACTTTAGCGAACGACGAAGTAAAATGAACGACGAAACAACTAAACCTGACGATTAATCACAGAATGGGATTTGCGTTTTCCGCCAAAGAATGATTAATCAGAGATGAAGTTTACAGACTTTGGAAATACATAAAGCTTGTAAAGTTCATTCTTTTAAGTAAACAAATGAAAACGACAGTAGACATAGAGCAAAACGAGGATAGGCTGTCTCTCATGAAAACTTTCGCTCTTCCTACTGCAAATTTAAAGTCACGGAAGAGATACAGGCATTGGGCTTAATTTGGCTTATGCTTTACTGTAAAAGTTGGAATTGTGTATTCTTGTTACTGTGATCTTTTAATAATTACATTTGAGAAATGAGGATTATCCGCGAAAAATCCCTTGGCTTTTATCTATTATGAATACGTTCGATGTTACTTGGTTTATCAGTGACAACCAGACTTGCGAACCACATATGGTCAAGGATGGCCAACCATGACCACTGTTAGTTCGGTGGGAATTTTCTGCAGGTCAATTCTCCCGAATGTTTTCCTAGAATGCACATCGATTAATATGTGCTAAGTTCTCCTGCGACCCGCTAGCCTTCTTCTAACAATAATTTGACTGAATCAACTTGTGGGCATCATATGATTCAACAATGACGCACAGCGATAATACCATCAGGTGAATGATGTGCATGTGGAAAGGTGATAAGGAAAACAGTATTCAGCCTGAGACTGGATATGGGCGTTATACCATGCAGTATTGATGTTTCATAAACCGGTACAAATCAATCCGGCTAGCGTGATGGCTAAGGCGTTCGACCCAAAATCGTTCGAAACAAGTTTGCGTCAAGGCTCAGGCACTGCTGATCAAGTCTAGCCATGAGGGAGCAGTCGTACAGTGCTTCAACAGTTTTCAATTTTACGTCTATTCAAACCGAAAGTACATCTGTAAGTCCAAGGCTGATAATTATGAGACATCGCCACAGTAACCATGGCAGTACCGTAAAAACACGACATGGCTTATCGTAAAAACTTTAGATAGACTAGGAAAAAGGAAAAAGTGAGATACTAACTGATTATGGGAGATTTGGCTCTACAATGGGCCTCAGGATGGTTTATGGGAATGAACGCTTCCACACACAGTCCGCATTGGAACGACTTTCCTGCAGAACGTTCAGCCCGATGTTGACTGATCTGAGTGACCAGGATGAAACTTCCTGCGTACAGTTCGCAAAGTAAAACCTCCTAAATTCAGTTGACATCGCGTATGTTTCCTTTTCTTGGTCTCTAAATGGTGTGTCAAATTCGATCTTCAAGCACCATCTTTATCAACTGATTAGGTTCACCCATCTCCTAAGCGTGCGCATTGTAGTATGCACTGGGACAGTAATCCACGGAAGTTACGTGACTTATCTGAAACACATAACTACAAAAGCCGGAATTCAGTAAACCTAAAGGTCGGGATCAACACCTAAACAATGGATCGAATGCGGCAGTCACCAGGCTACACACCACAGTACGTGGAGGGAAAATCGAGGTCGCATTACCCAATCTGTCATCGAGGTCACCATTACAGATAATCAATACTCCATGCAATATATGCGCTAAGTAATTTCATGTACGGTCTAACTCAATCAGACCTTCTGGGCTAACTCGACAGAGATGAGCAGTACGGCAAATAATAATGGACGGAAAAACATCGAGTAGGTACATCTGACGAGTAGCAATTGCGCTTCCAGGGAAATTTTGTACATCCATCCGGAAGTGCAACAAACCAATGGCAACAAAAACATACATTCGAGGTTGAAATGGAAGCATAGTACCCAAAGTTTCACCGGTTATTCCACCGACCACAACAATACCAAGACCACCTTACCGACCACTTTTGTCATTACCCTGTGAAAGGTTATAAGAAATTAAATTTCGTAACTCGCATTTTGGTTAGACATGTAAGGTATAAAGAATGACAGCAACCGTTGGTGGGATCGTAAATTAACATCTTTTATATTTCGTTTGCGGTATGAGTCAATGCGAAACCTGTCGTTTACACATGCAACAGAGATAAAACTCTGCAGGGGAACAAGTCAAGCAGTCTGTTTTCGC
>LUCM01004865.1:173850-197368 GCA_008360955.1 Fasciolopsis buskii
TTTTTTTGAAGAGATCTCCCATAGGGTAAATTAGAAGTTACCTGGACGAATGTCATAGGCACATACATTTTTTACAATTTCTATTAAACTAAGTTGATGAATACAAAAAAGGAATGTGGATTGTGAGGAGGGCATAGTGACGAAAACGTTTTAAACATCACTGTTCCATGTGGCAGATCATCTAAACGTTTCCTGTGCTCAAGGGTGGCATACAGCGTACACTTACGATGTATAACGCTCAAATAGATAACAGATTAAGGTAACACACAAATGGGAGCGTGGCGTTTATTGGGCTGACAAATGAGCAGTCGCAATGAGTACTTTATTCAGATGTCAAACAGGACAACCACTTTAAACCTCATTCGGGGCCACCATGGAAGCAAGAGTGCCGTTTTCCTTTCCGTATTGCTATGTTTTCGCACTATTTACTTCCACGTTAGAACCTACGCATTATGGATTGACAATGATGGCAGAAGGTTGAGTAAGTGCTTGGATAGGGAGTAAACAAGGCAGGATAGCAACTGTATTTAAAGTAGCTCCCCACATGGTAGTCGGCGGGTAGTCTGTGAGACGAAACTCTGGCGCGCGTGATGCACATTCATCAAGCAGGATAAATCTGCCAAAGCAAACTTATCAACTGACGGTTTCACTGAGGAGCGCCGAAACCTCCAGGTATGCCTAATGGTTGCACTCAAACTGAGACACTGTAATGAGCTGGGTATCTGGGGCCTATTAGGCGCGGCGAACCAGTCTGACAAAGTGATTACTGTTATACTTTAGTCAGTGACGCCTGGGTGACACGTTGGCATACTAATCAACAAAGGCGAACTGCACTGTCCAACTTCAATGAAATAACATGACCACTTAGATAATTAGTTGTCATGGTAGAGGTTTCTGTTTTGATCCACAGTACTAATCAACAAAAAACAACTGTCGAGCTCCGCTGAAATAACAGATAATCATTTAGTTAATCAGTTGCCATGACAAACATTTTGTTTGGACCAACATCCCATTTAGAATTGTCCCATTCAATGATACACTGACCGCTTCAAATCGACCGTTATTTTAAAGAATTGGAAGAAAAATTTGAAAACCGTTCGGGTCGCGCGACTACTGGACTGACCAGAAAAAATCCAGTTCACATAATACTGATGGAGCACATTTCGCGGAGGACAATGGAGGAACATCGTGACATAATTCAGAAAAGGGTAATTCCCATGAAAATTTAATTCGTGACAAGAGATGATGTGATTTATGGTAAAAGTTTTGTCCACACTCAGAATCTTACACATGTGCAAGAATCCCCCAAAAAGGCCAAGTTAATGTGGACAAATTAAAACAACAATCGATATAATAAGTTGACCTTTTCGGTGATTGATTTATTCATCATTTGGAATGGTGGGCTTGTGAGGACATTAGGATGATGACTCATACGATAAATGTATACTCCTCTGAGGGAGGTTAAACACATCTTGATCCCCATGTTGACACGACTTTCAACATTCGCAACACACGCCATCGTCACACTGCATTCACCGGAAGCTGGCGTTAGAGGCCTGAACTACCCAAAGAAATCCAATTGGAGTGGCGGACTGGATACAAGTTGTACCGAATTTTTCCTGGGCACCCAAAACCGAGATTAAACAATCGAGTAGCTGAAAGACTTAAAGGAATTGGTTTGACTGCATGAGCGGTGAAACAAAATAATCAAATAGGAGTATTCAAGGGACGCGCTGGATACAATATGCGGTATGCTGTCAAGCAATAAGTAAACCATGGACAGACTTGAAATCAGCGGAGGTTGATATAATTAGAATGAACGCTCCAGAATTCTCTTAAATTAGCAGTAAGTCCTGATTAAACTAGGATCATTGAAACAATGCCTATGAAATTTATGACAATGAAGCACGTTTCCCGAAAGCACAAGGATAGAACGATAAAGTGCCGTTAAAGGATGTGCAATCTGACCCGTCCATTTCGGATGTCTGGGTTAAACCATCTGATGAACAATTTACACCAGAATAACCAATGGCAATCAGTATGTCGTCAACAGCAACTTATCTCGAATGAGAATACTACCGAAAGTGAATAAATTGGAATGCTGTAATACACTGGAAAAGATAGCACAATGTCATTCGAAGGACTTAGAGAACTTCAGCTACGGCACTGAAGATCGTAATTGAGAACCACAAGGGAAAGGAAACTAACCTCATAGAGGAACGGCTCCCGATTAGGAAAGGCCTGAAAAACAACGAAATAGTTTGGTTATTCACCACTGACGCTAACAATCTTCACCGATGAAATTAACAGCATAGTAAGTCCGAGCGGCAATTAAGCATACCCATTCACCTGTACTCATGCATGATACATGCAATAACAAACAACCACGCCTAATGCGGTTTTGGGTTCTGTTAGCAGTGACCTACCTATGCGACAACGAAAAAAGTTCTTAACCGCTGAACTCAGTTTCTTACAGGAAAATCAGTGACCACAAAAAATATCAGGTGGTCAAAGATCTCCACTGTAATGAATATCACGAATTCTCGACTTAACCCGATAGCAAGCATAATCGGCAACATAAACCAACAAATGAGAACAATGAAAATTTTGACTAAGTCGATACTAGAAAATATGACAGAGATCTAAAAGAGCGATACCTAGCAAAAACTCGCTTGTGTTCATCTTTAAGAATTGGACAACGGACAAGTAAAATTCAGAGCTTTCAAAACCAATGGCAAAAATCAAAGCCATAATTAATTTGCAACCCTGCAAATATAAACACTCCGAGCAGGTATGTCGCACTGATCATTAACATCAAAAAATGAGTGAATGTAAACTAGATATCAGAAAAAACTAGAAAATAAATTGACCGAAAGTTAGCCTACGATCACGCTGAACTAAAAGTCATTTGCCCTTATTCGTACTCAGTTTACGGTCAGTGACAGCTCTGCCGACTGTTATATTCGAGAAACGTTTATAGCTGCGGGATTGCTTAATCCATACCGGATACAATTTTCAGATCCCACTGCGAGGTGCATGCACTCAAGAACCACCAGATTATTGTGTATGACCGGGTATAAATCCGTGCCACTTCTGCCAGAGAATGTTATAGGATGATGAATTGCGAATCAAATCGGGATGGTTTTCATCGCATCAGTGGACTTGATCGTATGTGGTAACAAATCGCCCAACAAACGTGTACAATCGTGGGAGATTTCAGGCAAGGAGAAGAGTAAAGAAGCAATCACACTGAATCCCTTTTAAGTCCACGTCGCTGATTAACCGAATCAGAGCAGGTATGAAAGAAATTAAAAGTGATAATAACACTAATAGTTGCTGGTAATAATAGTATTGATAAGAAAAAGGCTTAGATGAGGTATTATATCATTAACTGGGACACCTCGACCGCTGCGAGTATTGGCCATGCTTGGTACATCCGTTGATCAAGCAAAAGCTCAACACTAAATAGCGACAAGTACTTTCAGCTCAGCATAGCTGCTGTCTTTCCAAACCTATCACTAGTTCCAAACAAATGCGCCAGATGATGCAGGATCTGATTCACAATTAGATGTTTAGCATATTTTCGTTAAGCTCATTTGTGTTAGTGGTGAAAATAATACGAAATGTTGAAGTAAATGAAGAGAAATTTCTCACGTCGAATGTACAGCTGCCTGATCAGATATATTAAAAGCACCGTGTACTACGAATGTTTTGCTCGAGATCTTCGATAGGTCCATGCTGAAATACATCCCGAAATAGTTCGGATCACCCATTGATTGGTATCTCTCTATTCTGTTACCTGGTCGTCGTGTATCTTGGCGTATCTGCATGACCGGTCGGGTTGAATTTAACTGAAGATTTCGACTGCGCTGATAATGATGAATACAATTATTATTCAGTGTCAATCGGCATTAGATGTGTAAAAGCCGTTTCGCGTGAATCTTCTTGTTTAATATAGCTGCCTCTCAGGAGGGAAAACCATAAGCTCAACGTGCTGTGTGTAATTTTGTCGAGAGTGTACAATGAGTTGAAGATTTTGCGTCTGACGAAATAATGGATTTTTAAACACTGTTTGATGAACGATTGCACGTGCATGCAACGGAAACAGGGGCAAATGCAGTGGATTGTGATATTATGTCCCTAATGGAAAACGAGTTGAACGACGGTGAATAAGAACACCATAGTACATCTAATGTTCTCAAGGGAACTCACAACCAACAGTGGGAAAGTGGCTTCCAACATTCAAAGCAATTACGATGAATCCTCGACTACATTAACAGATGCAGTACATTTGCTTATCCGATGAAAAGAAGTCGCAGTAAAACACCATTAGAGAAAACAAACAGAATATTTCAAACTCTTCATCATATGACAGGGAGAACATTCGCTCGCGAACGACCTTGTTTGTAATACATTAAAAGAGTTCTTTTCAACAGCCAATGAGCAGCGAAAGAAATAGTAACGTTTATTGCAAGGGTTTCACGCACACATCATAATAACGAAGACACAGGTAATACAGTGGAAAATAGACTATATTGATTCATTCAGTAAAGAGGAAAGCTAGCCATCTTCAATTTCATTGTCAAAAGTAGCAATGTGGACGTACGTCAGGTTGACCTAAAATCAGGCTTTTCACGAACTCCACGTTAACACCGGCACTGGTCAATTCCTCCCGCAGTTTCGAATTATTGCGCACAATACGATCAAGGATTGAACAGCTCATCTTTTCATGCTGAAGAAAATATAACCACGTATTGCCAATAATGTCCACATACCCACGCACGGACATGAGTTTACACAACATAAGGATCTACGCACTGTTTAAGCAATAGGTCAGTGACAAAGCAAACTCTCACCATGTCATTAGGATACCTGCGAAGGAAATAATCATCGCATGAATCGAACGCAGTGTTTCTGACGAGTTGTAGTGGTTCTAAACCATTAATAGATAGTCGAGACTGCATCTGCTGTTAACTTATAGTAGATTACTGAGAAGCTGCTCAAAGTGAGCTAGTTATCGACAGCGGCCTCGAGTAGCGATAGGAACTGGAAACACACGTATTGACACCGCTGCTGGTATGCAAAAGTGCTCTTTTGAATCATGATGGCCAACTCAGTGTTGATCATGTATGAGTAAATATTATTCCTCTGAGTATCCCGAAAATCCACCCCGACAGCTAGTTTCATTATGCAGAATCGGAGGCAGTGAACTACGGATGCTTTTTTGGAAAGGAGCACTCCACGACCATAAAATTTGGAAATAGCGAAAAGAAATAGCCTGCAGAGGAATGTGATCTCATCTGGAAACTGAGCATGAGGTCTTTCCAAAGACAAAAATCTGCATTGCGGAGTGAAACGCAGTAAAGAAACGCAGTTTTGAGTCCATTGTACTATTACTTGAAACGAGATTCAATGGCATTTATTGGAACTATTTGGTACCCATTTGCATCTCGAAGAGTAACCATTATTGCCCAATAAAAGCGGCAACTCATGTGCACTGCAGGCAAAAGATCTAAAGAGAAATAACAACAATTCACGAATACTGCACAAAGGTTCTGCAAGTCAAGTGTTCCAACGCATTGCGCCAAACCAAATCCCAATGAATAAGCAGATTTATAACGTAGACAGTAACTCAAAAACTGAATTTTGCATCATAGAAAAATGGAATAGGTTTTGGAGACCAAAACACCGTGTATACAGGGTTGCACGAACTTCCGGTATGTCTACAGCAGAGTGATGAAAAATTTATCAGTTGAGATTATAGTCTTTGTTCGAGGAATCATTACTCACCAACCTTCAAGTGATGTTTAACCCTGAACGATGATGATGATGATGATGATGATGATGATGATGATGATGAAGTGATGTCATCAGCCTGAGACCCATTACACTTTGGCTTCTTCGCGAATTCTCCCACCTATGGCTACAAATGTGAACATATGTTGTTCCACGTGGCATCCAGAATTGGAGACCAGATTTATCTAGCTTGTCCAATACCTACTTGATAGCATGCCCTAAATTTTATTGCCGCTAATGAAGGCCTCGACCGTTTCTCCAAAGCAATGTTTCCCAACTAAGTGTCATTCCGGAGCAATACCTTAGGTGTGATCGAACAAAAACCGCATTCTGAGTTTTATGGTGGTATCCATTTTTCCTGTGGGAGAACATCTTCAAAAACCAAAAAGACAGGGCTACACGTATAATTCGTTGTTTTAACGCTGAAAATGGTTTGTGCACTTCTATGCGGGGAGACGATTGCCATATTCAAACAAAATTTAGGGGCAACAGGAACTTCAAGTAAGGAATAGTCACAAAATTTGGGATGATTAGAGTAAAAGCCAAAACCTCTTATTGAGAGTCGGGGTCTTTTGGGGTATCTTAGTCATTTCGGTCTTAAGGTTACCGTAGGTCAGCGAATATTACTTGACTTATTTTCCTCCCAGAAACTGAGCTGATAACCATTCGATTGGGAAAATCCTTTTTATTGCACATATAGTTGAGTGTAGCATGAGGGGTAAACCTCGTGGCCAAAAAAATACCACGAAAAAGGAGAATGTGGGAGGAAAATTCACGTAGCAGCAGGTTTAGTGATCTTGCTTTTGGAGAGCAGAAGATCGTAACAGAATGCGAGAACACGAGACGAGAGGAGGTCCCACAATCCCATGACGCAGAGGGAAACAGAGGACTGAGAGCTGGAAGTATGATATCTAGTTACAGAAACCTGGTAAGAATGACTGTTTGAGCTTTCACGGGACGGGCAACAGCAAAGTAACCGCCTGATGATGGGGTAGCGACTGGACAGCAGACGTTAAATAACAGTCGTCGTTCAGCCCGATGGTCTTTAGTTGAAGCCAGTCAAGAAGCGAAAGTGACCGAAAAGCCATTTCACCTGTGATCGCGGCGTTTAAGTGTGGGACAAATTTGAGCCCTATACAGTAGATGACCTGCAGCGAAAAAAACATCTGGTGCGAAGAAGAAAACCAATTTTAAGTAATGTGTGAGAGGCGAGCTGAGACCTACGGGAGCATCAGCATACTGAAGAACCCATAGGCAAATTAAGAGGAGCGGAATGTACGGAACGTAATTCGGTCGGACCAAAAGACAAATATGGGGGAGAACGAATAGCGTTTCCAAGAGATTGGAAGAGATACTTTGGAAGAACTAGATGAAAGACGATTGTTGGAGTCTCAGGACCAAATGCGCTCAAGATTGGAGTTTAGAGATACACTGGCGGAACCCCCTACAATGATCCATTTTCATGTTTGTGGCCAGGAATGTGGTAAGAGAATAATGGAGAATGGCGTCATCGACAAATGAACAGGGTGGGTGCAGTTAACAAAATTCAAGGAACACCGGTTTACAGGAAATTGCCGAGGCAAAACCCACCAATGGGGGCAGAGACGGCTGGCTCTCTTACTGGGGAAACTTGATGTCCACTCCAACACAGTCAGGGAAACCTCGAACAGGGATCGTATTGCCCTATCGCCGCAAAAAATTCGGTCGAAATCCTTGGAGATGTCTAGCGAGACCAGCAGTGCTCCGTGTTATACTGAGGCTCGACCAGTCATTCAAATAGAAATTAGATCTCTCGAATAACTATCTGTTCACTGCGGGTACGTAGAAAAGAGCTTTGTTTGGTTGGCTAGGGTACAGTCGAACTGGGTGACCGGTGTCATTTACAGCCCTCATTACCTAGCAGATTGCACTGCTTCAGTGTCATTGCTCATTCGCCCAGTCGCACTGGAGATGGTATAAATGGGGCTCTCCAAATCTAGCCCTAGCAACGATGGTTTGAACTGGTAGTTACTCTGAATTTTTAGCTCAATAACCGTGGTTACAAACTATCCAGCAGATAAGATATTAAGTTGTAATTCGATAATTTGTGTAAACTATTTTACGCTAATAAACGGGGCATGTAGACCGGGCCAAGGAGATTTCTTGCTAGGTGGATATTGTTTCCGGATGGACGCAACTGCACATTGAAAATACAGAATTATGAGAAGTCACATAGTACCACAATAACAGACCGGACTGAGCGCTGCGCCAAAGGAAACAAATTAGACAAGACACTTCAAGCAACACAAGATATGTACCCCTAGATGTACAACTGACACACAAGATGCGGTTTATCAGGTCGTTAACAGCTGACAGTGTAAACAGAATGGTACGAACTCCGCTTCCAGGACCAGTAGTCACTTGACTGGGAAGCCGAATGAAAGAGAAAGGGGAGTTTGAACAGCTACCTCAACCTTTATCGAGAGAACAAAGCAAGACAAGTGTTCGTTTACCATGGAAATCACAAGTCAAGTTTTTGTAGAATCAACTTGAAGGATCAACGAAACGATCAATCAGAAGTTCAGAATTTGCACAAATCTTGCGGCCATACGAAAGTTTTCAACCACGCAGTGTCTAGAATATTGTCTATTTTAATACATTTCAAGAGTATAATCCCGGTAGAAAAATTCTCACAAATGAAATCCGCGCTACCGAAAACGTTAGAATGACCGCCACGTCCAACAGCACAAGAGAACGACATTCGAGGCAATCCCGGAGATAACCAATTGTTTACGTAAATATAGCGATCTTTTTACGATTTTACTAGAATTCTGAGGTCCTTCTTGACCCTGCGCTTCGTCACACGTCACCCCTCTGTTAGGAAGTGTAAATTAACGACTATGAAGGTTCTCAACAACGGCTATCCATCGTACATCGAAACTGATAAACATAAGTTAACTTACACTGTATTGATGATATCTTTCACCACCAGCGCGAATAAAAAGCTCCCAACAGTGAGAAAACGGACCATGACCTGAATCGGAATAAGCGAATGCCACCACGATGTTATGCAGAGCACATTTTCAAAATATTTTATGGTGAAACGAAAACGTGGTAACGCTTACAAAGGTTTACTGTGATTTCAGTATGAAGCTGACAGGCCCGTTCGGAATCAAGTAAATGATGCACGGGCTAACACATGGATCGATTGCAAGATGAGGAACAAGGTGGGAAATCAACCCAGATCTGGGACTCAGTAAAGGCGGTCCAATATCTGTAGCAGATTAAGAGGTGGACGGAAGGCTCGCTTGAAGCAGGGAGAATGAGTCCGAGAAACAGGCGGCAATCGGCCAATGACTTACATAGGTCTCTCGGTTATGATAAATAGAGGACAGTCGTGTCGACCGGTCAGAGGCCATTCGGCCACTCTTGCTTGATTAAGCAGGACGAGATTGAATTACACTGTCAAAACACACGACTAAAGCCACCAGTTTGTGACCGTGATAACCATACCATAGAACACTTAGTGTTTTACCAATGACAAAAATTTTCTCGGTATCCCATTCCATGAGTTTCGTTAATGGTGTGTAAGATTCTCGAAAAAAGTTCTATCACTAAGCCATGTAAATCACAATATTTCGCTGCCCGGAGTAGGACAAACAAATATTGATAAATCTAGTCCCATTTTAACCTCTATGACCCACAGATCAAAAGTAGGTTCATACAAAGAGCAGTGGAAATTCAATATGATTATGAAATTCATATCAGAGTAAGACGTCTAAGTCCTCATGGATTTCGTCTTCTGTAGGAAGATCATTCATGGCCTGTACATCTAACGGTAGTTTTTTGAAATTCTAAATACCATTAGCGAAATGCATGAAAGATGTACAGTGACAATTTTTTTGAGCTCATAGCTAGTGTACTAAGGGAATGCATTGATTTTACGTTTCACTTCCATTTTGGTTCCACCGACTGATCCCATGGGAACCATTCCAAACAGTTCTGATCTCAGCAAATTTGACTGGATCACATCTTTTGCAAAAGACAATACCACGAGTATCCTCGTAACTTTCGACTGATTGAACAGTGAGTGATTCTACTGATCGTCTGTATAATGGAATTTGTTGCCTGCCAGATAACTGGGGGGAAAATAACCACGAGGTGGTACTATCAGGCAACTAAATGGAACTTGTTCACGTAGTGTGCAAGACGCTCAGATGTCCATGTGAGACTCCACAGCTTACAACTGTTTGGATGTTTTTCTGTACATTCTCAACAAATGCGTGTATGAAGGCGCAACACTATGTAAGTAATACGTTACGGACATTCAAAATGAGTTTGATTCAAAACCTTACTGACTGGTTGAAACTAAAATATAAAAACATTACTGTTTTTCTGGTCCCCTTGAGACCACATCAAAGTATTTACCAGCCCGTGGTCTAGTAATTACGAAAAACCCTATCGTTACCTGATGATATAGAACAGAAGAATATTTCCATCATATACTTCTAACTAGATTAATTGTGACAATGATAGTACCAATTTCCATCCTTTACCTTCTCTATTAACCAAAATGTTTCACAAATAGATGTTGGTAGGATAAATTGGTTCGGAATTTAAAAAATTAACGGATACAACTGGTGCACACTAACTGTTTGAGTAAACCGAAGAGAATAGTACATATGTGCTTATTACAACTGGGACTCAGCGGAGCTGTTCTCTAAATTCACTTACTTCAATCCCATTTTCGTAATGCTTATTTATCGCATTGTCATATTACCCAGAAACTGATATACGAACTCGGAGTACCGATGGACCATAATGCATTTGTCGGTCCAAATGCGCCGAGAGTAACGCACCGATATTCGCATTTATCGGATTTTGTACAGATTAGCATTGAAGTCCGTCTACTCGCGTGCATGATGCCCGGAGTGAGACCCGTCCTAGTAGTTCCTTTCACACGGAATGTGAGAAGACAAGTGACCAATTATGGGTTGGTGACTGCTGCGTTCAATTGGCCAGTGAGATGCGCCCAAGGCGAGAGAGATTTACCACCGCTGTTTGTGTTCAAATCAAACCTACGGTTTCTTATTTCAGTGTGACGTGTTATGAATTCAATCTTGAATTGTTGTAGGTTTAGGCAGTTTGTACACCGACTTGAAGACAAGCATGGTATCAACACAACAATATGTAAACATAACTTTACAGAAAGTAGTCACTCCCATAAAAAGAAGAACCTCCTAATAGTGTTTCTAGTAAAATATGATCAAAACCAATGACAAAATTATGATACTTAAGATGAAAGAGTTAAATATATTACTTGTTCTTTCTTTAGCCAACTTTCAAACAATTGGAATCGCAAACAAAATGTAGATTTCATCATCAATAATCAACGACGAGACAAGTTTCCAAAGGCACCGGGAAACTCCAATCAAGATGGAAGTATTCTACATAATCAGTTGGAGCAACAGGACAACGCACGGTTGTAGTGCCTCCACGATACCCAATATACATCCGCGCATTGACATTGCATGACAAATTATTTCTTAATGTAAAAATTTCATAATCGCCTCCAATTGATTCAGTATGACTGGAGATGAGTGTCTCAAGCTCCGAGTGGGATACTTGCCCTGAACGCCCCTCAAAATTCTCCCAAATGACCAGAACCTCAATTAGCCTCCACTGCGGAAGCCTAAATGTACCATTGTGTCCGCATGGCAGATATGTTCCCAAAAAAGTGCTAGGACGAGAGTGAATGCCCAGCGCCCTCCACCGGGTTGACTGATCACTCCACAATCAGTCTAAGGGGAAGGAGTTTGGCTAAACCCTGATTCGAAACCAACCACAGATGACGTACGAAGCACACGGTTGTGTGCTCACCGGCATCTGTGGTGAAGGAATGGACTGGGCACCAGGAATCTCTAGCCCCATCCGAGGGACGAATGAACTGAACAATCAGTCACCAGTTCCCGGTAGGTTTACCTGGCCCTCAGATCGTCTTGCTCCCTTATGAGTTAAACCGTTTGATCAAAAGCTCCGGGTAGGATGTCCTAAGTCAATCTTCTACTTTGGTTTGGGCAACCGGTTTGTAGCAGGCGCGCAGAGGACTCATGGATTCCGATAGATGGCTGGTGATATGGAGGTAGAGAATGGAAGAATTGTCATGTGTGGTGAACTCTGCACATTGTTTCTTTTTGTTTCTCCTTCTTCGCTCACTGTTTTCATCCTTCGCCGTGATTCTGATGGCACGCTACCTGTACTCAGGTTTCTACGAAATATAATATATAAGATTTGTAGGTACAACCCATTCTGTCTACCTTATCGATCCATGCTACATAGGGTCTCATCAGTCCATTAATCACGTGGCTTCCCACGAAGAGGAAATGGACGAGTATTATGAGTAACCTGCTGAAGCGTTACCTAAACGATGTCTCTGAGTCAGCTGAGGACGTGTACGTTTTTTTGTTTCGCTGGCTCACAGGGTCAACTAAACTTTACCGTGATTCACAACCTTTTTTCTATGACTCCGTAGTCTCTCAGCACCTTTTTCATGGTGCTCGAGGTATGAGTATAACGGGGTAGGCGTACCTTATAGCTGCTAGGACCCATTACATGGGGAAATGGAGGACCGGCAACCATGCCCAGCGGCAATGTGGCTTGTTCCGCCCGTTGAAATGATGCGCAGACCATGGAATATTTACATAGATGCATTCGCATGTATGTATTTCCAAATGTCAGCATGGTCGGAATGGGTGTCCCAGGGTCCGAGTGGGCTACTTGCCTTAAAAGCCTTTAGAAATGCTCTCAAATGACCAGCGTCTTAAATAGCCTCCACTGAGGAAGCTGTACTAGACTAATGTCTTTGCATGGCGGAGACATTACTCCAAATGTGCTGGAATGAAGGTGAATGCCTAGAGGTGAAGGAATGGACTGGGTATCAGGGATGTCTAGCTCCATCCGAAGGGCGCATGAACTGAACAATCAGTCACTAGTCCCCGGTAGGTTGCATGACCCTCAGATCGTCCTGCTGCTTTGTAAATTAGACCACTTGGTCAAAGGCTCTGGGACGGGTGTCCGATGTCAAACCTCTATTTTGGTTTAGTGAAGCGCGTGGTATCAGCTCGGTAGCGGAATCATGGATCTCAGTGGATTGCCGATGACGTAGAGAAGAATGGTAGAACTTGCATATGGTAAACTAAGCACATGTTCCTTTCATTGTTCCTTTTTCTCGGCTACTGTTTCCATCCTTCGTCATGATCTCGACAGCATATAATATGCACCAAAATTTGTGTAATCTATGTATATATATCCCATAATCGAATCATAAGTTGCAGTGCAATGTAAGCAAAACAAAAACGAGACGAGCTACTTACCAAGATCATGGCACAGAGCAGCAACCTTTACTTCTAAAACTTCTTGCGTGCCTATTTCTGGACCATCATATTCAGGATTGTTCTGAATCATCGTTAGCAATTTTGATGTTAGATGATACGTCCCTAGGCTGTGTTCAAATCGACTGTGTTGACAACCTGGATAAACCAAATAACTGAAACCGAGTTGTCGCATGTCTCTCAGACGTTGGAATTCCGGAGAATCCACAATCAGAAGGCAAACCGGATCCAATTCTATCATGCCGTGTACAGAGTCCATTATGACCTACAGGTTCATGGAAAATCAAACACGGAATATTGAGCACTTCCATTAACTGAGATCATCAAAGGTTACTCTCCGGAATGGTTTCATTTCGTCTTAACGAAATTTGTAGAGGAATTTATAAAATTTTAAATCATTTGAAAAAAACTTGATTTATCAAAAGTCGACTGGCTTGCCAAATTTAAAAAATTGCTACTTTCAACATTTTCTCGGAATGCCAGTGGATATATTAAAATGAATTGAGTAAGTAGACTGATCTAGTGTCTAAACGCCGAGCTTCTTCAAAACTGCAAAAATGATGAATGCTGTAAATCTTAGTGAATAAGAGTGTACAAACGCCATTGCAAATATCAACCTTGGCTGACAGAATGCTAAACTAACTAAGTACTAAAAAATGTTCTGCTGAAAATTCGAGACGTTTTCATCTGCTTCCAAATGGGCCTTGAGAAACCACCAGATTCTCCGACAACGCTCCTATTAATTTATTTAACATTAGCCTATTCCCCTAATTCTGATTCCACGTTAACAATGACCACTTAAGACAATAAAGTGGGTTAGAGTTGCTCGTGATTCGTGATAAAATCTGGGTACTCCATCCAACCGCGATAACCACATAAACCAGACTATAAGTTTAGGCTTCAACAGGTAGAATAATGATGGAAATGTGCAGTAAATCTTGTTTGAAGAACTTACTTTAGAGCGGGTCATCGTGAAGCATCGAAATCCTGCCGAATTCAAGTTATATAAAAGTAAAAAAAGAAATAGGTCAACACAACCAATCCATAAGCCTAATATATGAAATCATGATGATCTCATAAGGTAACAGCTGTAATAAAGAGGCAATTAGGCAGTTTATTTGTGCTTCTATAATCAATAGCCTTGCACTAATGTGTCATGGTCTTGGTCGCTATCCCATGGCATTATCTAATCAAAACAGAAACGAACGAAGAACAATGAAAGGACTATACCGAGAAGAAATGATTGTGAAAGAAATAACGTCACCAACTGAGACTTTTAACCATATCACCTATTGCTCCTAATCACCGTGAGATCTCGTGAACACAGCCCGGGCAGTCCAACTGAACCTACACGAGCCAGTACATCGTATGAGGTGTTCCATACCTTTCCGCCACGGCACAGATTCATCAACTCGAAACCTTTTCCAATCATTAGTAGTTTCAGCAATCAAATCAATACGAGGCAGCAATTTTTATGAGCACGCAAGGCACACGTTTCAAACAATTGAACCTGCTTAACTTTATTGCTTATAGATACTGAACACTAGGGTTCAACAACCTAAACCTAAAGCCTGAGTTATGAGGATAATCAAATTCCTCCTGGGATAACTCAAAGACTGGCAATCTCCGTTGTTAAGGAATAAAACTCAGGAAGAAATGAAAAAGAAGCGTTGCATGGCTTTCACTACACATGCTAAGTCATTTATTTTTCATCGTGTTTACGTTCGCTTTTATGCGCCACCTCTGGTGAGAGAAGCTAGCCAATTGTATGCAAGTCCATAAAGAGTCCTAAGAATAGCACACAAAGTGGCGTCCTCTGAATCACTTGGCTTTTGTTTGAAACTGCATCTCCAACCCGCGTACACTTGAGTGCTACCTTCCGGGCTACATAAAATTTGTCTATTGTCAGGCGGTGACCGGCCGAGATTCATACCAATTTTGGATACTGTTTGACTAATACGAGAAGCACAATGCATTCTATGTCATGTTAATGCATGGCTTCCGATAGCTGTTTGGGAGCTCGGTTATCAATCAGTAAAAGAATGACCCAGAGTCTATGCAATCCGCTAGGTAAGTAGAACTTTTCTATGGGCGTTGGACCAAGAACAGACCTCGGTGGTCAGTTTGAGAGTTTTTGCATGTTGAACATTGCCCCACCAAAGGTCCTAGGTTTCAGTTACCGTCAACCTGGACTAGCCTCCCTGGCGCTACACTTGAACTTGACCGGCAACTGTCAAATGGACTAATCGTCTGTCACTCCATTTTGGATCCCAGGAACATCGGTCACTTAGTGGCAGACGGTAACTAGCCATCATTCGACTTGTTACCATACTTAATATTAAGACCCGGCGTAGTGCTACGCCATTCCACGTTTCGGATCACGGTTGACGGTCTCACCCGTGCCTCTTCCTTTGCTTAACGTCTACTATCCAGTAACTAGCTCACTGTTAGGCAGTTCCCTTGCTATCCTCTATTCTATAGATACAACTTCACTTTTGGTTATTTGGAGTTCGATTGGGAACTTCGTCAGGGCTTCTAATGTTGGGACACAAGTCAACTTCACTGACGATGCAGGCCAAACCACCGGTATACACACGACTCGGTTCCCTACTTGCAAATTCGGATTAGGTCTACACTAAAGTCACGTTCAGATCTCAAAAAGTGCTCGTATTTGCAAGTTACAAAGCAAGCTTCATCAGCAGGACTTGGTAGTACAGTAACACAATCATGCATGTTTTGAGTTTCTGTATGAGTCGACTAAATGCCCCGGAAACGTATGATTGCCTTTGCCGGAGGTGGTCAAGGGGATCAAGCCTCTAACACCAAAAAGGCCAGAGGTCCGAATCGCCGATCTTCCGGTCACTTTGGTGGTAGACGTCAACTCTCTGTCACCGTGCTCGTCACAACACCTTACCTAGTGTGACCTTATGTGGTTCTATGGCACTCTAAGTTTCAGGGTCAAGGTTACCAATCCCTCTGCCGTGTAGTGGATTTTTCTAGTGCTCTCGAGCTTCAAGCATGTCATAAAGAGAATTATTTTTGGTAGTCAGACGTGCTTCAATAGAAACCTCGCCCGATTATCCGGTTGCTCTTTCCACTTAGTATCTATACTGACAGCATTCTGCTCTCACTTCAAAGGGTAGCTTAGTTGGACCTAAAGAGTATCAACAAACCATAGTTTGGATTCTTTTATGGGCTCTTAGAAGAGCAGCTAGGCACGCTCCTGACGATCCAAATTAGATTTGTAATATATATATATATCATGAAATAATTCATCACATGATATGATTGCTCAACTCACGATAAAGAAACAATGGAAGCACTGTACGGCTGTTTGACCCTTGTTAGGAATGATGAACAGTGCATATGGACCGCGCCCAAACTGGGACGCGAACCCGGGACGAAAGATTCTCAGTCGAACGCCTAAGCCATTACGCTTCCGGGGAGGCTGTGAACGGTTTGCTCAACTTGACCAAATGATCATGTTGCACATATCCGTCACTGATTTCCGCGGCCACGGGCCGCTAGCACACCAGAATCTAATTTGTAAAGTCACAGAAGAACTACAACTGTGATTTATTGATAATTCTTTGTTCACTCATCCATAAACTACTTACAATTTCTAGTATATACATATGTATTTAAAAATCGTGAATAGCATTTGAATGAGTGAAAAAAATTTCCCCGGAAGTACGCGACCGGTTTGGCGGTTATTGCCACTCGCCAGATATGCGTAACCGATATTCCTTCATCTAAACATCGTTATACTTGTACACTCGGAATTGGTATGTCTCACCAGAATCTAATTTGTGGCGTCAGGAGTGTGCATGGAAGCATTTCGTTGAGGAGTCTACAGAAGAATTGCAACTGCGATTCGTTGATAGTTCTTTGTTAGTTCGGCTGAGCCAATCTTAGGAAAGAGGGCAAAATATCATATATAAATATATACCATAGATAAAAACCTATAGGACTTGGACATGTGTTAAGCGGTATAAATACTGTGCATACGTCTGACCAGCTTGTCAAAGCCTTGACGCGAGGATATTGCGTCAAAATGTGGCAAGTACCATCATGTTATAGTGAGTCGTTTTTATAAAACTCCCGGGTTTTCCTTTTTCATAACCCTGAATAAAGCCTAAGTCGTGAGCCGCATTCGTTCGTCATGATTTCGCAGATCTTATCATTGACTGGGTTCTTAATGATTTAAGCGACGTAAAAATTCCCGGAATGGAAAGTATATTTCATTTTGAGCGGCTCGACGTAGAACCAAGTAGACTGGACGACACTTAGGAATGGAATCGTAGGTACTTTCTCAAATTGATCAAATTTGTGAGCCCTAACAAGTTGAATCTGCTGGTCTCGTATATACCTCCCTCAGTGTATGGGAACATCGTAGACTGTGACAACCACGAGAGGGTTGTCGAGATACAAACTGGTGTTCAAGTTTTTCCAAAAGCAAAATCTTCGTTCGTCATGTTCTTGCAACCGTGAAAGAAAACAACGGATTACCTCTCGACCAGGTTGTACAGAAATCAGTCACTGGCAAGAAACTGCAGTTTCTGATAAGCAACCGTTGAAGAGATTCGTGACGATCCCATTCAGTCGAACCATATCAAATGTCTTGTGGAGAAAAGCAATCTAAATTTTCAAATGGGCTTGAAGCAAGCCAGAGCGTTGGAAGTGACCAGAGGATACTTCTTGTTATATAGGAATCCCTTGATTCCGTAGCAAAATGCCATTCCGACTGAAATCACCGCAGATGATATTTTGATCACATCTCGTTCTAAGTATTTTAGCGGTTATGACAAACATCCCATATCCAAATTCACAGCGCCAGCTGCTATATGCAAGGCATCCGGGAGTAAACGTCACTTTTAAAGTTCTGCTTATCC
Source organism: Fasciolopsis buskii (assembly GCA_008360955.1). Lineage (NCBI taxonomy): Eukaryota > Metazoa > Platyhelminthes > Trematoda > Plagiorchiida > Fasciolidae > Fasciolopsis > Fasciolopsis buskii. The sequence goes on from LUCM01004865.1 coordinate 191,909, forward strand.
AAAATCCAAAAACGATGTTATCCGTTTTTTGAGCACGCATATCATCAGCCCGTATTTTTGATGCATTGAAATATCCTTCCAATTCTATCGCAGAAGTCAACAGCGTTCCGGGTAGCGTTTTTACAGATACAAAGAGTTCGGCTAACTATGCGCTTGGGAGTCTGGTGTATCCCAGAGGTTCAGGTTTATAATCTCCTCAATAAACCATACGATGGTTTCTAGTACGTTATTCGGTAACATTAACCGTACTGTCTCAACCAAGTTTAGAAATGGCAGCCATGGAGAGGCAAAAATAATAATCCTGTGTCATCCGTGCAAAGAACTACTGCCGAACACTACCTTTTAGGACTTCATGAGACTGTCATTATCTCGCTTCGTGTACAGGAAAACCCACTAAACGTTTACTTGTTGAAACCGACCTCTGTTGCATCTCTGCTACTTTTCCAAAAGTTACTTCCCAAATGCAAACCGTTAACTACAAAATCACGACAACTTAGCAGAGATGGCGTGCTTATACTCGAAGAAATAAAACAACTTTTGGACGAGATCACTGAAACCTGTAATTTATAAGTGGCTCAGTATAGTCGAGGATGAGTGTTGTCGGGCCCCGAGATGACTGCTCGCCCTGAACCCATATCAAAATCTTCCCAAATGATCGTGCGCCTCAAACAGCTTTTGTTGAGGAAATCCTACGCAAAACCTCATCGTGGCAGAGATCCGCGGGCTAAAGTATGCCCACGACGGTGAATGACTGGTGCCGTCTACCGGGTCAAGTGATGTTTGGTGGTCAGCCTAGTAGAATGGGCTAAACTCTGATTCGAAACCTATCACGCGCATCATACGAAGCAGAAAACTTTATGTTCATAGACATCTGTAGCCGAAGGGTGTGCCTAACAAGCAGGATCCTTGGCCTTCTCTGAAGGGATTATGAACTGAGAAATCAGGCTCGGGGTAGGATCTCCCGCTCTAATAAAGTACCTCGATTTGGGCAACCAAGTAGTATCTAGTTTACGGAGGAATCATGGATCCCTACGTGAATAACAGGTGTCGAATGGAAGGCTAGGATGTGCGGTAAACACTACATTATTTTTCCTTCCCTTCCTCTCTCTCACACACACACACTGTTCTCGTCCTTTGCCATGGTTTTGATGGTACTTGAGTTTTAGACAGATTCGCTATATATATATATATATATTACTCACTTTGGTCTTTGAGTTTCCTAAATAAGATTAATCCAAATCTCCATTACTTGAGTCGGTGGGATGATGTTTTTGGTGGGAGATGAGAACTCACTTTTAAACGTCTCCTAACCATCCCTGACTTATTGTGCTTCCATGCTACCCCAAGTATTAGGGTAACGGTTGCTCCCCCCCCCCTCCCCCAACCCCGTATAGGTCACAGCAGTAATGGGACATGCCCCTTTTACCACGTCTATGGCTCAAGCACGTTATAAATAATTCCGAGTTAGAGCTAATGGATGTCACAATCCATTCAAACGCACCATTCGCTTTAGAGAGTGACGCCTCTGGTATTGCCACCGCCGCTGTGCTCCACCAGAGTGACCGGCTGGAGTAGTTTTCCTCCAGAATGCTGAATTTACGTGAAAGATAACACCTAGCCCTCAGAAAGAGGTATATGTCGTTGCACAGGCTATCCATGAATGGAGGCATCTGCTAATTCAAAGTCATTCCAAACTCATCGCTGCTCAATGCAGAACTCAATACCGTGGCCGCGTTAAGAATGATAGGATATTAGGGCATAAAATGGATCTATCATCATACAACTTAGATATTGTCTAGAAACAAGAAAAATAAAACAGCCACATAGGCTCTCAGTAGATCATGCTATGGTGCTGCCCTTTGTGGAGTCGCTCTAAGGCGAATGGACAGTAATTACCGTCATCCTAGAATCATTTGCGCAGTTCAACTTCTCCGGTCCCGGAAACCGCTTTTCTTTTTTAGAGATATACAAAAAACGATTGCTAACAATGATAACTGCTCAGGAATGAGACCAAAGCCATTTAATTAAGGCAATCCAGCAACGATAAAAGCATTCCGACGACACCAACAGTCTGCTACAGTCTACTGTTTATAGCCGGTATTTAGTGACAGTCACAGATAGAAAGTCCAAGTCTTCATTTGTTTTTGCCGGCCCAGTTTCGAAAAGCCAACCTGCAACCGGATATGTCTCCCAATTATTCTCTAGCTTCAAAACACCGGAATACACTCGCTTAGGCAGAGCTTTATTTTTTTACTAGCGAATTAAAAGCATTTCCCTCTGAAAAAGGGTTACCTTGAACTGTGTAACATCAAATAGACCAAAGGAAAACGGCCAATTAAAACCTTCAGATGAAACTCACTGGAAACCTATCCTACTCGACTTGAAATTGAAGAAACTCCTTATCGAGAATGGGAAATTGGTTTTACTGGATGCTCGGCGCTCTATTGCTGCACATAGTGACAAAATCCACACTTTGCGAGGGGTTATTGTGCTATGGCTGGGGACCCAAAATACCCTATCTGGTTGTTAAAACCTGGAATGGTTCTTATAAATAACCGTAGAATGATGAATTACGACTATTCCCCATGGAGAACGCAGAGTTATTGCACCGCGGTCTGTAGTAAGCTCAAGTTTGATTTCGGTAGGAAAAATAAGACAGTTTTCACTTCTCAATTACTATCTGAGCCTACTTTTGATGAAAATGGAAAATGAACAACTAAATCTGACTTTAAAAAGTGAGCTCCCATTGGTAATCGAATTTAACACAAATAGCTCTAAAGCGTCTAATAGTCAGCCTGCTCCTAACCGATTCTCAGAAACTAATGGCAAAGCTAACAACCTCGACACACTTACTGGACGGCAGAACCCTGCTTATCCTTAACACTATCAAAAAACCAAGTCATCTGGTATGACATTGAACGTTACAACATGAATCTCACGAACGGAGTCGGAGAAAATGACAACTGACTGTTTTTCAGCCACCCAGAATACACTGTATGTGCGATATATCTCAAACTGTTGGGCTCGTTCGCTCTTCAACGGCTCACGAACTCTTACTGAGGTTGAGCATGACTGCGAAATTTTCTCTCACAAAGTGACTAAACAGTGCAACAAAGTATTCCAGGAAACCGCAGGTGCACTAGATGTGAGTGCATTTAGGGCACTGTGGACACTAAAAGAAATGAAATTATCCTATTCTAGAACCAAAGCAATAAAATGTATCCCAAATAATCCGTACTCAGTGAACATCTGGTTAGCAAAAAGTACCTTTGAAACAGGGTGGGACCCAATAAGGAATGATTGACTAAGGAATTAGATCTCCCAAGCTCTCCTATATTGTGCTAGTAGTAGGAGATTAGGTTTTGCTGAAGTAATTCACCATGTGATATCACCGCTCAATTCGCCATTAAGAAACCATGGAACGACTGTGCAGTTGTTTCATCCTTGTTAGGAATCATCAGCAGTGCATATCTACCGCACCCGATCTGGGACGCGAACCCGGGACGAATGATTTTGAGTCCATCGCCTTAGCCAGTACACTAGTAGCCAAGCTGCTTAGGTCATGCCCAAAGCCTTCCTCGTACTTAGGCTACCTGCATAGAAGTCATCTATCCGAAGGGATTGATTCGTGTCCCAGCGGTCCGTGGTCGTGCAAATTAGTGACAGATAGATGCAACATCATGTGATGAAACTTAACAAACCGTTAGAAGCCTGCCCGACAGCGTAATGGCTAAAGCGTTTGACTCAAAATGGTCAGTTGGGCAATGATATCACATAGTGAATTTTCATCATAAACACGTGCATTTATAATCTAAATATGTGTACACAGGTCATGCGACATCGGAACCATGGCGGAGAAAGACAATAGGGCAGAAAGGGGGGAAGAAAATTGTGTGGATTTCATCACATGCATGATGACTTTCCTATCCTCTACCCTCAGGTTAGCGGTTGTCCATCTGGATCTACGACTTGTCGGCAAGCTGAATACTACCGGGTTGCTCAAAAAGAAGCAGAAAATAGATATAAAGGACCTTATCATGAGCACTGGGCCAAACAGTTTAATCTGCAAGGTTGTAAGAAGATATAAGGGTCTCGTAATCCACTGGAGGACAGCGACTAATTTTTCAATTTATATGCGCTTCATTAAGACCAGATGCCCTGGGTATTCCTCGACCACATATATTGATGGGCATAGTGCCGTATGCTTAATAAGACCACCATAGTTGGTTCGTGATCAGGGTTTAATAATTTCCCTTGGATTGGCTACTAAAGATCAGCAATGGGGATTCGCCTCTGACTTGAAACTGGCAAAAGGGCCTCCACCAAGTGGAAACAGTCAGTAAGGCATCCATTTTTAGCAGAGGCTCTTTGAGACACACGGTCAGCTAAAAGCACTGAAACAGACATTTAGAGCGAGTGCCCAACTCGGACCCAGGGGAACCACTCCTGATCGTTTTGGGACACAAGATTTCCTTTGCAAATTCTTGCAAGATTAACGATGGCAACGAATTCAAAAGGCAATATATACTGCAAATGATACTAACATAACAGCTTGATGCTGCAACGTGAATGTGTACAGATTCATTCGGCTGACATCAACAAAACACTTGTTAACTGTGTTACACTTACGTATATCCTTCTTAACCAATATTGACTGAATGTCAATGGGTGTGAAAATTTGAGTTTCTTGTAGCTTAGGTGACATTGTTACCTTGACTGGTGATGAAACGTTTGCAATCCAAACGCCAAGCTCAGTGATCAGAACACCATGAAAATGGTTAGATGTTCATCTTGAAAGTAACATAAAATGAACAGTCCGCTTGATAAGAAAAAGCTGTTTGCATTTGTGCAGAATGGAAGTATATGATACTAGAATGCGCGCAATGCGAATGCTTTCTTGCCCTAAGAATCGAAGGACTTCATTTTCATAACAGTCGAAAGGATTCGCCTTTTGGAGCCCAGAGGAAAACCGGAGGTAATCAATTACGACGGTAGATAACGAATTACGCATACCGTCGAGCCATTCTGAAAGCCCGTTCGGCTCTTTAAGAGCGTTGATAACTACTGCAATCATTGCTATGCTGTGCAAATTTGTAGCTTGATTATAGCTGGACAACCAAATTGAGCTATAGTATGTTCAAGTTCTTTAGCATTGGGTTCCTCCGATGATCTTTGAAAGATGAGGTCCTCCACGGTGAAATGAAAGACAAAGCTTAAAGAGAGACCTACAATAGACGTGAGTGTTTTCTAGGCATTCCGTATTCCCACACTTGAATGGGATCATATTATCTTTCCCTCGTCTGGCGCTCTTTTGAAACAAGTAGTCACTCAGAAGAGAAATCGGCAACTACGCTGACGCATAAAACACTCACTTAATAAACTGCAGTCTCCAGGCTATATATATATACGTATATATATATATATATATATATATATATATTAGTAAACCGTCCCCCCCCC
>LUCM01004865.1:197440-216043 GCA_008360955.1 Fasciolopsis buskii
TATATATATATACGTATATATATATATATATATATATATATATATTAGTAAACCGTCCCCCCCCCCAAGTGGTCCCCGAATAGCTTTGGCCAGGGACAATTAATCTTCCCTTCAATGTTTCATTTGGGGAGCCTCTGGGGTATATTTTTCGACCTCTATAGTGTCGATGTGGGAACGAAATGGGTACTATTCTTGGACAGTCCTGCTCGTTGATATAAACTGAACACTGTATATGAATGCATACACATAAATAACTGTCTCAATAAGAAAACAAAATGGGGACCGATAAATCAAACTCACCAAGATACTTATTTATTGCATACCATATTATCTCGAAACCTGATAAAATGTTCTCACTTGTGCACCGTTGATTAAAGACCCATGGTTTTCCAATCAACAACACGCATACATAACCTAACCAAGAGCGGAGTTTTGGGCTTACTAGTACAGAAAAGTAAGGAAAAAGAAATGAAAAATCGATTAAAGCTAACTCAATCTATGACTGCGTTTGTGTCTGAATCCCAGCTGGTGTTTCTAAAATTGAGCCTACAGTTGTTGCTGCATTAATCCAACAGCAGCTCCCCAACCGTCTGCGAAGAATGTGGATTTGTACCAATGTTGGTTCCTCAAAAAGTACCCGATAAATGATAAAACAAGCAGAAACGACTTCCATTTATCGCGCATAGCAGTCCGGCGCACAAACCGAGCCAGATCACGGAGAGGCGCCCACGGACGCCGACAGTCAGATGTGCGTTCAACTCGCAAGGTCAAATTTCCTCATTTCGGGTTACACAGTTTTCGTGCGTCGGCTCAGGTTAGTTCCAGTCCCAGTTCCAGTTCCCGTTAGATTACAGGACTATATGGTGAGATGTCTGATCGTCCAGGTGCTTGCGCCGAGAACTCCTTGGCTCTGACGATGCTTCGACAACAGGAGGGTGGGAGCCCTCGTCAATTTAAACAAGGTGGTGTGGGAAACGATTATTGAGATTGTAACGGAACTTGGATTTGTTCCTCTAGATAGCTTGTTTAACCGAACGTTGACCGCCAAGCGCCGGTCGCCATTTGCGCGCAACTCACGCACGCTTCGCTAGGACGTTGCCGCCAAAATATACTCAACCTGCTATCGCTTCCGACTGTTTTTTCCTTGTACCGTCCAAGTGTCAGGGTTGCCGAGTAACAGTGACGCACAAGTGGTTACAAAATTTAAGAGAAAGCAAACGTATTACGGGATTTTCGCGGAAAGACAACCCGTTTTACAAGATTATTTCCTCTCCGCAATCTCAGCTCTACTGTTCAAACATTGCCCTCCACAAGAGAGCTAGCCATGCATTATCTAGTTTCTCCTCAAATTCGCGCACCGGTTCCACCTCGACCGCTTCCTCCGCTAGCTTGCTTTCGCTGTTCACCACTCGTATGGCAGGCGATTTGCTCCTCAGCCCGGTGGTTACTTTCTCGCACAATTGGTTCCCTGTTCCCTCTTAGTGCTTCCTTCCTCATTATCTGGAATAGGGCTCCCCGGTGACCCCGTATCTCGTCCAGACCCTTAGTGATCTTGAAGGCCTGTGTTAAGCCACCTCCTTCCCCGCGTCTTTCCAAGGAGCACAAGCCAGGCGCCCATTGTCTCTGCTCATATCCCTTCTATAAACCACGGTGTAAAACACGCTTAACCTGTCCCAGCACTTTCGTATCTCTTATCAAAGGCGGTTTCCATGCCTGGGCACAGTATTCCAAGTGCGGTATGACGGTCCTCCTAGGTTGGCATAGGGCACACCATGCATCCTTGGCCGTCTTCTGACATTGCAGCTAAGGTTTGAAGTCCGCACTCACGATTCTCCTGAGATCCCTTGCTTGCCGGATTTGTTCCACCGCGACCTGATGTTCGGGTGGGCCCACGTAGCGAGGAAAATTGCTTCTTCTTCTATGAGCCGGTGGCAGTTGTTCAAGTTCAACGGACGATCCCACCTTATGGACCATCGGTAAACTTTATCCAGAGACCTCTGTATAGCCTCACTGTTTGCAGTCCCTAAAAGTTTGATGTCATCAGCAAACATGAGACACGGATTTTACAACCTGCTTGCTACTTCGCTGGCACACATTAGGAGGAGCAGTGGTACTAAGACAGACCCTTAAGGCACCCCGCTGTATAGCAAGCTTCTTTTTTGATGGGCAACCCTGGACTCTCGTTTTAAAAAACCTGCTCTTCAGACTTTGTGCTATCCAGTTGTTCACCTTCGCATCCACCCGAAAGCCTTCACCTTCTGGTAAAGAAGCCTGCGGTTACGGAATCAAAGGCTTTCTGGAAGTCCAGGTTGTAGACATCTACTCTTTCGCCCATGTCAATTTTGCACTCGGAGAGACCATTGATCAGCACTGTTACCCAGCCGACTTCAGCGGAGGCAGCGATCTCCAGGCTGGCTCCACTCTCCCATCTCATCGAGGCATCTTCGAATCCCTCTTTGCACGACCCTTCTGGGGCTAGTCGATTCAATGATCCAGTATCGTCTGAATCACTTAGGCGTATCCAAAACACCAAAAATGACAACATTCAATGTCACTCAATGTCCCAGAAGGTCAAACAAACTATACTGACCGCGGGTAAAATGGCCCATTACCTTAGTCATTGTGTGAGATTATGAAAAAAATCCAGCAGAAATCCTATCCACTCTTTATACAATTCCAGAACAGGAAAGTTGCCCGTGAGTTTATTCGCAAGAAAGATACCATTGCTGTCAATATCCTGTACAAAACTGTCAGGATTACGGAGGACAAAACGCCGCTCCGGCGAGAGCTACTTGGCCTCCAAAAAGGAGCACCGTCACCACCTTTCAGAGCAGAGACCGTTAGGTCTCCTTGTTTTCCGCCGAAACCACATGCCTAGATTCGGGATCTTCAGGCCCCAAACTCTCTTCGAAATATGAAGTAAATTTAGACAAGTCACCATGCGCACCTCTCCTTCAACCACCAGACAATTGCACCTTGAACCACCCACGTCAGGATGCAGCCCTCCAAAATCTCTTCTTTAAAACCCCGACAGAACTCCGCAAACGATGCGGCCCGTATGGTTAGGGCATCTAGCCTGCATACATTGTCCGCAAACCATAAAACTGGTCACAGTGTCCCTTTCATGCCTAACACCCAACCCACCCAGCAAACCCCAAAGTTACTTTCAAAATGGACGTCATTGACGCAGCATTTGAGATATCAAGATGTGGAAAGCTGTCCCGAGACTCCAGGTTACCCGGTTATCACCCCTCACACCCTAAAACAGCTGCCCAGTTTGCTGTACATAGACAGCCATTTGGCCAAACTCATTACCAACCCGCCAAATTTCATGGATACCGTCAGGCACCATCCCGTCCCGCTACATCTAGCCCAACCAGCACCGCCATCGGTACCAACCAGCATGCGATGGAATGGTAGTTACTTGCAACCCGGCAACCTCATGTGCTATGGGCAAAACCCATTGGCATCCCCACCTACCGGAATCTTATTTTCACTCAAACAAGCCCCCATCTCCCGACACTATCCCGTTTATGTCAGCTCCCTTTATCTCTCCGATCTATCCCCCTCCTGCCCTACCTCTTTTTCACACATCCCACTTTACCCACCCCAAATGAAATCTTACGCCCATGATGATACTTATTCCAGTTATCTATATTGACCGGCCATTTTCATTGTTATTACTAAAGGCTCGCTAGATACTAAGGTGCACACGCTGCGCCTGTTGGTGTATGAACGTAGATATGATTTCATTCTTATCACTGAGACATGGCTGACCGACAATAACCCGACAAAGATATTGATTTAATTTGTTACAATATTTTAGGAAAGAGAGGATAAAAATGCGCGAGGGAGTCTGTTTCATATACACAGGAGACACCCTTTGAGCCTCATGATACAATCACCCTACCTTTAATAACCTGAAAGATTCCACCTGGTTGACGGTGACTATCGGGCACCAGGACTTACTGATCGGTTCCATCTACGGTCCCCCTAGTGCGCATCAGAGTGCTTACCACTAATTGATGCGCTTAACACGGTTACCAACATTCCAGGTCCTAAGCTAGTAGCGGGCGACTTCAACATCCCAGGACTTTTTTGGGCTTCTTCTTTATCCCCAAAATACCTTTCTGCGTTTGTTTCCAGTGCACAACTGGGTGGGTGGACACAGCATGTTTCATTAGCCACAAAGGCCATTAGTATCCTTGATCTTGTCTTCACAATTGGCCCAACATTGGTGCGCACATCCATAGAAGACAAATCATTCGGATGTGGTCGTTCTCAGATTTTTTGCAAATTCTCACTTTCGACGTCCGTTCTCTCCTCCTCAGCCTCTACTAAACAATGCCACAGAGCCTCATGGAGCCATCTTTCCCCCATAATTTGTAGCCAAAATTGGGACCGTTTCCTTCTATCAGTGAATCAAAAAGTGGTCATCAACTAATTTTGCGCAACTTTAACTGTATGCCTCAATATGATCGCTTCAACCCAGTGTGGCACAATCCTAAGAAGGTTGAGCACTATGGACCACCTCAAATAAATATTCCTTAGTCCGAACAATATTCAAAAGAACAAAGTTTTTTGCTCTGATATTGCAAATGGACCGCCCGTCAAAGAAGATCAAGATACTTCTAGATTCTCTTCAAAAGAAGAAGGAACTTTAAGCGTTACACTATGCCAACAAGGCCGCGGCACCGGAAAAACTACTGAGAACCAGCACCTCCCTACCTAGTATGCAAATCACGTCTGTCATATTCAGGGACACGTGCAAAAATAATCCTCTACTGATATCAGAGGTGTTTAGCGGTTATTTCGCCGCCGCTGTGACAACTGACTGCAACATAATCGTACCGGACCTTACCCCAGTCTCTTCTGCATCCCCTCCAAGATAATAATTCCACCCAAGCGCCATAAAATCACCACTGTCGGAAATGAGGATCTTTCCGCGTTGGACCGGACGACCTTCCCCCATTCCCCTGCAAGTTTGGGGGTGTAGACATCCATATACTTCTGTCCAATCTATTTAATCTTTGCTTGAATTGTGGCACTTTCCCCCACCAATGGAAAACTTCTATCATCGTCCCAATTCAGAAAAACGGTTCAGACTCATCAATCATACCGTATCGTCTACCGAATTATGGAGAGAATAATGAAAATTAAGTTAGCATTTTACTTATTAGATCATGACCTCATTAACGCCGGCCATCATGGTTTCCTTCAAAGTAAATCATGTTCTACGTGCATCACGGGTTCCTTAAACATGGTGATGATGGCTCCAACGACGGATATTCGGATATTGCGATTTCCTTAGATGCGGTGCAGGCCTTTGATCGCGTATTCCATCGCAAGCTTCTCATGGAACTCAAAAGCTACAGTGTATCAACCCCTTTCTGGCTTGGTTCTTCTATATTTTCAGCCTATAAAATGCAGATAATGTATGTAAATGTAACCCTATCCAAGCCTAGTGGGGTTTTTCAAGTAAGCGTAATAGGTCCACTACTGTTTCTGCTGGGCATCAACGACAGTTTTTACATCACTAGACATGGCAATCTTTTTGTTTCCAGATGATTCAGAAATTGTATAAATGCTTCCCCCTCGTAACCTCAATATCATCGTAGATGATGTAAAAAATGGTCTTCTGTCTCTTGTTTCATGGTACACAGCCTCGTCGATGAAATTCTTGGTCCACAAAGTCAGCGTACTGGCATATAAATGCCACTTTCCCACGTGGGTCTTTGAGAAGCCATTTTTGACTCTCGCTCTCTCAGAGACCTGGGTTCGCACATTTCCAGCACGTTTAACTTCTCAAGACACACTCTGATACAAGTTGCGAAAGCTAGAAGACTACTTGAATTGATGCATAGAACTTTTAGAAACCAGGAAAGCAAGTTGTCAATATATAAAGCACACGTAAGGCCTATCCTGCACTACTGTCCCATCGCTTTTTCCAACATGCGGCAGTGACAAACCCGAATTGAGAACGTTCAACGAACATTTACAAAACGACTTCTCGGCTACTCTCGCTTGCTAAACCACATGGGACGTTGCGCAAGCCCCACCTTTATCCTTTATGGCTGCGTCGAGGTCACGTCAACCTCTCTTTTTGTAAAGGATAATTGGGAAAATTGTGTACATCTCCGCACCCCGAGTTGGAAATAGCTTTCCCAATGGCTTGCATCGAGTTTAGTTCTCGGTTTCGGTTCCCATGTCGAGAATAGCACTTAGGAAAATCATCATCAATTAATCCCCCCTAGGGAATAAACTGCCACAACGTATGGGGGTGACCTCTTATGCCTCCGTTACCTTCGATAACGAAATTAGGAAAGCAACAGCCGTAAAAATTGTTAAACTTGCTCGATCCTTATAATCCAATAAAAGCGTCTACGAGTCAAGCCCAGGGTGATGAGTGAACAAAAGACTCGAGGTCCTATCTCAATTCACTCAACAAGGTGTAGCCACTTTCTATTACTAGTAGTTTCCTGAAGTAGAAATCACTGCAGGCCTAGGCAGAAAAACTCCGTTGACAAAACAAGTCAGCGCAATTTTCCACCCAACTTTCTAACTCGTTTAGTGCGTATGTAGGAAATCATATGGAAGGACTTACTCGTATAAAATTCCCACTAACTCCCAAACTAGTATTCACATAAACTCTTCATTCTGCATGCATTTGAAAGTTAGGCCATCACAAGCGCTAAGTTTTGCATCATCTACCGCCTCATTCTGCACAACATTCATCATTTTTCGTTCTTATATTTGCGCGCACCATAACCCTCCAGACTGCCATCTCTCCCTATTCCGTTCCAGTTATGTGCGTTTGCACCCATGTCTTGCCAAGGGTCTACCGTCCAGTTGCTGGGCTCATCACACGTCTGAACGCACCGTGAAAGCAAGCTGACCCCAGGCTCAAATCAACTATTCCAGGATGGACAAATACGACCTGCTCCACGGCCGCGATGAAGTAGGAATTGCTTTTATTCTGCATTATTCACCAACGTAAACTGATGATCCTGTTGCAATTCTGTCTAGATATCGAGGCCACACAATATTACCCACAATGCTTAGGATTCTTCAAGCAAACAAATCCTCTCAATTACACAGACATACTGCTGGAACTTCCCGCCCGCGGCTGGCAAGCACTCCACGTTGACGTACAATCGCCACGAAGGCGCCCATACTTAGATCTCTGCTCCAGATGCCGCTATCATCATCTAAAGCGAACATCACCCCAGTTTTCCCCTTGACAACCGCAGCTATCACTATACCAGCACTTGCTATCAGTTAACCCCCAGAACGCAAACAAAAGAGCAAAGAAACGCGTTTTTGTTTCACGCTGGCTTACCAGCGTCAGATATATTATTCAACGCACATCATATCAATCCTTGCTCTCCCTAATGCCGATGACGTTTCCATTATTCGTGTCTTCAGACAAGGGTTAGCCAAAAGTCTTCACCGGTGTTCTTCGTCCTTCAGCATTTTCAAAAGGCTTTTAACTATTTCCTTGGCTCCGGAATCCATGATAAAATGATCGACCTTCTTTTTCATACCCATTTTAATACGGGGCACATATCAGCCACCATTACTTTTTGCGCCAGCTGTTTTGGTCCGTTTTGACAAATTTCTGCCGTGCACTAAAGGTCCTTGGAGACTTTTTCATGGCAGTTTCACATCCTTGTCCATTTTATAGACTCTTTAAATCCAAATATTGCAGACACCTCTGCACCCGCCGCCCATAGTGATAAAACCTCCACCTTGAAATATCGTTCCTGCGAAGGAAATTGGGATTTGTTAAAAAATGGCATAAGGATGTTAGTGTGCACTTATCGGAAATTGTAAACATGTTAATCTCATGGACTCATTTATTGTTTTAATGGACGATTGTGGGTATCAATAGGTGTAATACCAGAAACCACGTTAATTGCGCTCTCACAGCCGCCGTGGCTGTTCATGCGGACGCAACTGCCCCCTGTATAGATGATTCAAATATTTTCTCACATCATGTTAATTCAGTCCATTCCAGTTTTTTCAGAGTTTCAAACATCACATAGCAAAGCGGTCATCGGTAGGCCTGTTATCTTTTCAAGTAACATTCATTTGAAGATTTCCAAATATAAGTTGCCCGGAATTCGTCAGGTTGCATGCAATTAGTAGGCAACACCAGGTGGTTGGATGTTGTTTCCAACACAATCATGCCTGGCGAAGGTTCGCGACGTCAATAGTCTTAGGCGCAAGTTCCGGTTGATGGATTACCGCAACGAAGTCGTTCGCGTGAAAGACTTATTGCGCAAACAGTTAGATTTGCATTTTTCGTGCCGGATACTGTTCGGCGTTTAGTTGATCTGTACTGAGACGTTTTGTTAGCAGATATGTCCCGCAAGCTTAACTAATGTGGGTATGCACTTTGGCAAGCCATGATAGTTGACAATAGCGGGTTAGGTCGATGAGAATTTTATGCTCTGCTGTTGCTTCAGGGGAGACTGAGGACGTTGATATACAGCCTGTTGTTGATCCCTTAGGGTCAGTAAACTTTAGGAGATATGCAGTTATGATTTGTGCTGGCTGCGGACTGCAGAATTTGAAGAAACGTAGACAATCGAGGCCACCACCCTCAGTAATTACACAGAACGTATGTGCCATTAGATTCACTCACAGTGCGCCAACTACTTGGGCCAAGAGGTGTACGCCTTTGTGCATTGCTTGTCAGCAAGTAAGCAACATATCCAGGAGCATCATATATTTCAACAACGTGGACGAGGCAGTTCATTAAAGTTCATTATTTCCAGAAAAGCCCAAGACCACGTAGGACGGACGAAGAGTACCCTGGAGGCCCACGGAACACGTCGGAGATGCAAGGAACAAGGCCAAGGAAGAGACGGAATTGATGTGAACGACACCACGGTCCCCTTCGGACCACCATTATCTGATTACCAGCACCAATTTCCAAAATCGGTTATTTTTGCGATGGCTTCATCGTATGCATTAGGTTGTTGGTACGTGAGCCTTCGTTCACGTGCACAACAAGGGTATGGGTTTCAGTGCCTCTTCGTTTACTAGCAGTCTGTGGAATTAGTCAATCGTACGCACAGAAATGTCAGAAATATATGCTGCTACAGGCGTACGCTTGGATAGGTCTACAAATGCTTATAGATGTCGTTAGCCATGTGTACCCACTTGGAGGTAGATGGGGATAAACATGGCCCTGGGGCTTCCAGAGGGGGCGTACATTTCGCCCGTCGGTCAGTTAAATTATTTATAACTCCATCAAGGGTGAAAACCGTAATATATACGTATATCATGCGGTTAAGGTGCTAACAGATATATGTACGTATTTCAACATTAGGCGGAGAACAAGAAGATAATGTGCATAACGTTAAGTGGGAAACTATTGTATGGATAGATGTATATTTCTGTATCTGTATATGTTTCCATTTTAGCGCAAACTTCTATGCATAAACGTGCATAAATACATATGTAATTCGATTATGGAGCAAAAACATGTATAAATCTAAAACCAGCGTGGCGCACACACATATAAGTTTGTATATATATATGTATACATATTTTTCAACCATGGGCCAGACAGATATATAAGTTTCGATTTTGGAGCAAAAACAAAAATATAAAACAAAAAGTTTATTTTCACTATTACAGCTTCTACATTTTACGGGTTTGGCATGGTAAATAGACTTTTATTTTTCGGAACAAAATGACATCCATATAATCCGCCTGGCTTTGCTCCTTCAGATTCACCACTCTTTATTCAATTTGCACACTACTAACAGCCAACTGGCTGTTTCGCGGGGTTAGACGATTTATCAATACTCCCGCCGCCATCTTCCAATTGAACTGTGCGCCCGCGATACGCAATATTGGTGCGTCTGAACATTTGTGTTTCTCTTAGCATGCCAGTTCTGCTAGTTCCCTCATTTTTTTACCCAAACGCGTGCTTGCTTGCTCGATGTGACTGTAACATTTGCTCATGCAACCAAGCATGCCTTTTGATGCATTCGGGAAATATACCAATGTATATAAATATACTCGTTACATCTTCCGGGCTGCCAGTCAACTTGATCTTGCAAGAGCTTTTGTGCCAAAACCGAGTTGTTATACCATCAGTAACCATTTGGCCCCTAGGTGGCTGACTATCATGTCGCCAATGTCCAATTCAAAAGCCTTTAGCACAATGAATGTCGGGTTCCTCTCTCTGTGGCTGCCACATTTGTCTCTGTCCCGGCCTTTGTGCACCAGTATGACTTTCGGCGTTAAACAGTCCACGGGAAACCATCCTACTTTTAGCGATGCATCACAAAGCTGG
This sequence comes from Fasciolopsis buskii, assembly GCA_008360955.1. NCBI lineage: Eukaryota > Metazoa > Platyhelminthes > Trematoda > Plagiorchiida > Fasciolidae > Fasciolopsis > Fasciolopsis buskii. The sequence continues at coordinate 207,753 of LUCM01004865.1, forward strand.
GTGCAGTGTTTCACCAGGACTACTGCCAGCGGCATTACTATCACTGGGTGGATCCCATCAGGACCTGTCCCTCTCAACGCGACCATTGTTTTCAGGCTGTTCCACATCTTTTTCCTTCGTGATTTCCCCGGCCGGCATCTACACAATACGGATGGTGAGACTTAGTGTTTATCAATGTGTCCCTTGATCCCGTTTTTACACGGCCTGGAATGATCCCGAAAGACAGTCGGTTTTCTCCTGACTGCCGGTCGATCTAATTTCCTGGTGGTTTTTCACTCCACTCATAGCCTTTCGCAAAGCTGCCTTAGAACGCGCATGATTGCTATAGGTTTTCTGGTTGCTCGGCATAATTGTCATTCTTATGAATATCCTTTTCTAAGTTTTATGTAAGCGGTAGGAACCTTGGCCTGCTGCCCGTTTTCCTTTTTTGTCGGCAAAGGAAATAATCAGCATCTCATCTGCTTCTCATTTCGGATTTGATCTCCGTTTTTGGTCAACCCAATAGTCATTACAGCACTTTCAACAAGGCTGCTGTTTTTTCTAGTCAGAATAACTTAATTTTTCTGAAGAAGTTACTTTGACTATATCCCTATGTAACGGATTTGCTGATATTTCCCCTCGGATTAGACTGTGACATCCCAGGCAGTTGCATCGTGTTCTATTGATGTTTTAGTATAATGTTCTACCCCTTGACCTTAGGTTTCCTCGAGATTTTTCAGAACGCCCTGAATACTATCATGATTTGAGTGGTGTTTCTGTCTATCAGGACGGCATCATTGTGCATAGACTCACCAAGGAATTACATAACAAACATTCACGTTCGTTGCTTAAGGGATTTCGTGACTATATTGTTGATATCAACCATGATAAGTGGTTTTTTCCCATAACTTTGCCTGCTTGCGCTATCTGGCATAGTTTTCGACCAGACCTTGCCCGCTTTTCGGTCCCTTCTCGTGTACAGTCGCCCAAATCTCTGGACGAACTTCGTTCTTTATCGGGTTCCCTTTAATACTACTCACGATCCATCCCGTGTTTTTCCACCATCACGCAATACATTTTCGATCTTTCGTCACAAAACCCATTCGTTTGGTCTCCTGTACACGAAAATATGCTTTTGCAGTAACAGGAATTTCTGTCGACCAAGGCTGTTTTACGTGCTTTTTCGCCAAAACTAAAGTAATCGTTCATCACCGGAGACTATTTACGCATTCCCTCCCTTTCAATCTACTAGACGTATTTTGTGAAATCAGGAAACACTATCATACCATCTTGCCTTTTGTGTGTATAGAGTGACGGATGTCAAGCGTCGTTTTACAAGCGCACAGATGATCTTCCCGTTACCGTTGATAGCCTACTGTTACGAAAAGCTACACATAGCGGCCTGTCTACTTGCTTTCCCATTCATTAGTTTCCTCACCTACTGACATAATTCTGCTGCTCAAAGTTAACTTGATACATGGAATGTTTGGTGTTTTTATCTTATGTTCGAACTTCCATAGCTGTCGACCATCCATTTTAGCCGCCGTCGGCGATAACAAGGTTTGTTAGTTTGTGCCACGCTTTTACTACGGATAAACGGTTTCTTTTTATTTAATATCTGTTTTCGACCATAATCCTAATTAGGACGTTTGGATACACCTTGGCTAGCGTTTACCTATCCTATCAGTGACACAAACTCAACATAAACACCTTTTTATTTCATTTAGCAAAACCCCGTGGTTCATCTTCCTTTCCTCACGACTTGACATCTTTCGGCCTATCTATGTCACTCCTTTATCAGCTAGTGAGACATCGTTTGATAGCTCCCTTTATTGGCAATTTCTCTCCTCTTGTCCCAAACGGAGTTGCCCATTCTTTCAAAAATTGCAGTCCCTAGATCTTGGAGCACCCGGTCAATAGCTGCTAGATGTACGGCATCCAAACAATCACAGCCCATCTGCCGGCCTCCAATGTGAACTGCTAGCATCGCAGATGTGATCGGTATTCATGTATCGAAAAACGGCAGCGTTTCCTTTGTTCCTGGAACTGGACAAACCAGCTCGATTGGAGAGTGCGGTTTATGCTTTGTAAAGCCATGAGGGGGTCATCGGCCGAGGGAAAGCAATGACAAAATTGGGTGCAATGTGGTAGACTGTGATGGCCAGCATCATCAACTACTGCAAACGGTACCTCCGAGGCCACATCGGTAACTTGCGATTATCGGCAAGGGGAACTGCACGGATACTAATTTGTCTAATCACTGTATCTGACTGGGCACAGGTTGGGTCGTGCGGATCGAGAGGTGATAGCGTGTACGCTGTTTCGTAACAGATTTGACACGACTCTCATCCTTTCGGAGGCTCTGGCCCGGGTGGGCCCTAGACAAGGAAGCTTGATTTTAACGTTCACTGAAACTGCAAGGATAAACCAGGTGAACAGGTCATTTTGAATACTGCCAACGGACACCATGGAGTCGACGAACATCAAATGTGGCGTTGTTGTCAGAGAGCTACCTATACTGAGGCCAGCCACAAGGGTATCCGAAAAGAGTAAGCATTAGCCTCATTTAAGTGATATTCTACCCAAAGATATTAAGGGGGAGGTTCTAGTTCTAGCGGATGTGATGTCCCGGAAGCTGAGTGATTCCCGGAGAGATGCTGGGTAGTAGAAATAACACCTACTTTGTGCGTACCTTGCTTCGATGGATTGTGTTCAGTTTGTTGAGCTAAGCAGCCTGTTTGGCTAGGCCGGTCAACTGCGAGCCCAACGGGGATGTTGGGTTGGAACTATGGGCTGGAATGTACGAACTAGGTTTTGCAGATGTGCAGTCGTTAGATAAGGGGTGCTCCGCAGAGGACTCAAATGCCATTGCCATGGTCGAGCCAGTTTGTGCACGGCCATTAGTAGCCATAATACCATGGTGCAGCGGGCCGAACCAGATGCTAACCATCCTCATCTACGAGACTACAGCATTTGCATCGCAAGCTGGCAAGGGATGAGAGCGTACCCCTAAGTTAGATGCACCTCATGGAAGAGACTATCTATAGATGCGCTATGGCGGTGCCAGTACTACAGTAACGGAACCAACTCGAACCCGGTGCTGCCTAATCCCAGAAAACCAGTAGGATCGTTAACGCCCCTGGACTACTCCACCAAGCACCGTTGGCAGTCGGTGAACAACCTACTTTACCAGAGTCCAAAGGGCGAATATAACGGGGAAGCTGTTCCGGTTTTCAACCCATCTTTCAGCAGACATGGCAGAGGTGTTCACGCGGGTGAGAATGTCTGAGAGCAATAGCAGCGTTTCAATTTCCGTGATGGATAGAAGTAGGCCTGTGTTTCGAAAAATATGATTACAAGGTGAACATCTAGCCATTTGGAGCAAAGCCCTTTCTCTTTTGTACCAACTATGCTCTGCACAAAACTGTCGAATTTTTTGAAGCCAGGAGGCAATAAAGACCATTTTCCATGCTGTCGATCGTCTAACGTCTTTCCTCACCGGTGTCCAGCCGGTCAAGTTCGCGAGGGACGTCATCGCATTGCTAGCCAGGGAGGGTTTCGACTTAGCAAATGGACCTCCGGTTGGTCAAAGATGTCGGCAAAATTTGTAGACTGGGAAAACCAACGCCGCTATGGTGCCAATCCCGTTAGCCGGGGAGACATCGCAGAGAGCCATACGATTATTTTGGGACGGACTTATTATTGAGTTTGCCTTTAACCTCGAGTCAATGGGCAAAAGGCCAGCCAGGCAGGGTATTCTGTCAAACCTCCCCACCCCGTTTGATCTACTGGTATTGGTTGCTCCGTGGTGCCTCCCTGAGAAGCAAATTCTTCAAAAACTCTATAAATGGGGTCCAAGTTGAGGTCAACCCCTAAACCAGCCAGTCGCTATCTGGTAAGACTGAGCTAAGCTCCTAAGGGAGCGCTCGGTGGATTGAGTTAATGGGGAGCACATTAAGGGAACGAGATGATGTTGAGTATATCGAGTGGCGCATGTTTTGTGACTCACTGAGGAACGCATGTAGTGCTGCGGTATGCGCAAGAAGAAGGCCATTAAACAAACCGGTGCATATTGTTCCGCTAGACTCTACCGCCTTGATGACGCTTATGAAACCCGTAACTATAATTCGGCTAGAGTTGCAGCCATCGGTCTGTAAGGTCAAGGATGGAGAGGTAGTAAAACGGCTCCTTTCTAACATGCACCACGAAAGATATGGTACTTTAGAAATTGAACAATCGTTTTTGCCAAACAACTAACACTTCGTCACGCTTAAGTACCCGAATGGCCAACCGACTGAGCGTTGTCCGCTAGTATACCATGACGTTGCAGTGGAGGCATGTCCAGCCAGAACCCAACATTGTTGACCTAGCATTCACGGTGGTTTCAAGTGACAGTCAGTTAAGAATTTTGTTATCCGGCCAGACATTTCCGCATAATCAACCATCGCCATTTCATTCATCTGTACCTACTGAGCCTCCCGACGACGCAGAAGATAAAAAATACAATCCTCAATTAATATTGTCATTTTAAGCCTAGCCTTGTGGCAACGTTAATGACGGAACTCACACTAATCGGAATTACATAAATTGTAGGAATTATTAGCTTCCTGCCTCGCATCCATACTAAGCTTTCTTGCAGAAAAGATGGTAGAATGAATGTGGGTATCTTGTTACTAAATGAAACGAACTTAGTAAGCATCAGGGTGACCAGGATGGTACAGAAGGTGTTCGTCAACGCAGGGCAGGCAAGCTTTGGTAAACAACACGTATCGCGGAGGTTATGTCAGGCGGTTAGTAACGACATGTTGAGCATTAGGGGTCGGCTGGTGAGCACGAGTTAACCAGAGAATTGGAAACATCAAATGATCACTAACAAACTTTGTCCACTGAAGGACCGCATAATCACCGAGCGCCACGGTAAGGAAGGTCACACCGACAGTTCACACCTCCCAGTAATCACTATAGAACATTGTTGGATCGTGAAGTGCCGTAACAAGATTAATACGATATGTGATATGCCCCAGAAAGATCGTCTCAGTCGATCAGCAACTAACGGCTTCCCCACTTTAGAAGCTGACAAAAAAGTGGTGGTGAAGGTTTTTCGCCGTATGGGCGAACTACTTTGATCTCATATTTGTTCCGAACCTTCGAAAGCAAGAGAAGAGTTACGGTTATCTTTCATCTGCTTGCAAACTTTGGTGGTCCACGTCATGGCTGTGTTTAAGCTGGATACCGATTCGTTTACCATGACACTGGTGAGGTTTGTAGGCAGAATTGGCGCACCGAAAGAGATATGCAGCGGCAATGACACCAAATTCTTCGAGTGTGCCTCAGAGTAGATAGTGGGCAAAACCCTTTTTCATGGGAAATCCACTGGCGTTCCATCCACTTTTAGCCATTGAGGGGGATGTATCTGGGAGGGCATGATCCAATTCGGGGGCTGGTGGCAGCTCTGGGATGATACCTGGTTTTCGCTAAGAAAGCCCTATGCACCCGTCTGATAGAGGACAAACGGACTCTAAAAAACAGGCTGCCAGCACCCATGTCCCCTGATGCAAAAGGCCAGCCGTGATTGACTCTGGACAGACTGCTTCTGCGTAGAGACTGCAACGGTTTACCTACTGGCAATGGCACCGATGGTAATTAATCACGCCGCTGGAAGCAGGCAAACCATCTGTTGAAAAACTGTCTGCGTTGGTTGAAAGAATACCTACCAAGTCTGCATTCAAGGCAGAAGTTTTTGGGTGCGAAATTGAATTTCAAACAGATGACGACGTTCTGGTAGCAACAAAAGCAACAAACCGAAACCATCAATCTCAACGGATGACAGAAACTTGTTGGGTTGACGCTGAACGTTTGGTGCGAACATTTCATATCCTGCGCAGAGAAACAAGTAAACTGTGCTTATTAGGAAAGAGCTACTGACCCCGCTGGATCTAGGCTGGGTAGTATACCGACATACGGGGTCCTCTGGACCTCGGTGACTCGGGGGAGCAAACAAGGAGCCTGAGCCGGTGCTCTTCCAGGCCACCTACAAGACGGAGGAAGTTTGGCGGCCGGCGTAGCATTTACTTCGGTTGAAATTTTCTTCCTCATTTCCTCTTTGTTCCTTTCCAGACACCACAGTGTTTCTACCCAACTTGCTTGTACTGGTTTTGGTCGTCAGCTAATGCTTGCCTGATAAATTTACTTTTCTCAATTTTGTCCGTTTTCTCCAAAGTTAAAATTAATTAAAGAAACTTGGTGTCATAACGGATCGTTTGACTATAGTCAATATTGTTTTCGTCCCTCACGCTGGTCCACCGTAGAGGTTCCATCCGTTTACATTGATTTTTGACTGCCAAACTCAGGCAAGTATTTGTTGGACCCGACCAAGGGTGCAGAACCTGCTACTACTATTATGATAAACAACGTCGTTTACTTTGATTTTTCCTGACCTCCGACTTCTTCAAATATACCCCATTGAACGTCTGCTAAAATAGACTTATTGCCACTTGCTTACTCAGCTGTTTCCTTTATGCTTGACTCTGTACGCACCGCCTCTCTGTCTTTGCGATCCCACACTCACCCCGCCCTGGCGGCAACGTAGCCCTCTCTTTTGTCCTAAATTATTCTCGTTCCATCTTAAACAAACTCAGCCTCCTAAAAAGCTGTGCTATTTTCTCCAACCTGGATATTGTCTTCATCACGAAGACATGGCTTTACGAAAACACTCCTAATTGTGTGACTTCCCTTGCGGGCTACCGACCTCTCAGAGGAACCAGAAACGTTCGCCGTGGGGGTCGTTGTTTTGTCTACGCAAAGCATGGCCTATCAGTCTCCTCCACTTGAAATGATCCAAGAATCCCTATGGTTCAATATCAAGTTGTCACCCTGTTATCCGTACTGCATGTATTTATAACACTCTATCTCGCACAGAAATTGGATTCCCCCTCCTATCGGATTCATTTGATCATCCATTTTGCCTCATATTGATCTCCCTAGTGTAATCTGGTCCCCGAATACGGCACCACCAAATATAACATCGTTTGTACCCGCCTACAACAGGGAGTCGGGTACTTCATGTTAAGTCGCCCGCTGGAAATAACAATAAATTGGACCTCATCTTTACACATACTGATCACCGCACATCGGATTACACAGGAAGCGTGCCTCCAGGGAATACCCATGGGGTATTTCTCGGTGGGATCAATGTCTACGCTTCCCCCCTGATCATGCAATCGATACAACTCCTACACTCCATTTTAACTGGCAGCACTTACTCTCTGTAGTATGCCAACTTGGCTGGGGAAGCTTTTTTCTAGCGACTGACCCACAGAGGGCTGCAGGTGAGTCGTATTGCAACGTTGCCAGTTGCATCTCCAAAATGACCATCATAGAAAGAATAAAAAGAAACAGGACTTCACAACTTGGCCCCACTGTAAATGAGATATGCAAAGTTTCAATCATGCTTTTCACTTAAACATGACTTTTCCAAGTCTATGCTTTTGTACTATTTGCCTGACACTGACTCACCCCTAAATGAATCTCACTTTGGGTAAGAGGAAGATAAGGCGCTGAAGCAAATAAATCACCCCATGATGCATTCAAAGCTGTGTGAAGTAAGATCCCACGAGACGGCGGTGAATTTTTAGTTTTGCCATATTGTAAGTCAGCTTCTATACATTTCTCAACGCACGTGGTTATTCGGTCAGCTAGAGCTAGGCGAATTGTGAGCCTGATTTTTCGCACAATTAAACTATCCAACAGCATCAGCAGCACTTGTAAAACACGTTCGACCGGCCGTTCAGCAAGGTATATTGATGTAATCCAGCATGTGACAGTTGGACAGGATTTCAAATAAAATAATAAACAGACGCTTCAGAAAAATTGAGGGATTGGCCGACAAGCCGGAATCAACCAGAAAGTTGTTCAAACTTCAAAAACGAGCCAAGGCGATTAAAGCGAATGAAAACTGTTCGGGTTTCGATAATTAACAGAGAGTTGCTGCCTAGTGAAAATCTTCCCGGTGAATTGCAATTGCAGTTAAATTGTGATGGAACCACCGTTTTTGATCCTCCAATACGCAGTTGTGTCCGTTGCTTGCACGAGTTATTAAGCCATTCTTTTCCCCGGGAATGACTGTGGGCTTTTACTGCACTGTCGGCAAGCTGTCGGATGTCAGTGTGTTCTTGAAGCAAACAATCAACGAGCTGACTACCCTACTGAATGAGGGTATTAAAATTGGCAATGTTTTTGTTACCGTGGTCTGAGACACTGCAGCTCGTGCATTCATTCGGCAAGCGAAGTCACCAAGCGGATACTACGGTATC
>LUCM01004865.1:219099-233398 GCA_008360955.1 Fasciolopsis buskii
AAAGAGACGTGAAATGTTCTGTGGATGTCGACAGCATCAGTCATATTTTCATCCATCGTTCCACTTATACCCCAGTCATATTCGGACAAGGTAATCATTTGAAAGTTGCAGGTTTTGCTAGGGAAGATGTTTTCGACCTTCTGCGCACCACTGAAATTAGGACCCTGACGGCCGGCACTCAGCCCTTTTAAGGCATGGTGCTGTGGCGCTGACGGATGCATTTACTTCCCTGATCAAATCATTATTAATTTCATCTTCTGCCCCTGATTGCTGGGGTCCCGTCACTGTTGTTCCCCTTCCAAACTCTAGCAGTATTACTGCTTTGAAAATGTTCATTTGCCCCATTCCCTTAACATCTTCAAGTCTTAAACTGGCAAAGCGGGATGAGCTTGAGGGTCTGCGAAAATAGACTATTCGGCACATTTCAAAAAGCACACCTCCCGTATATCTCTACACAGGGTACCACTAGCTATGTGCACAAGAACTGCTCGACCCAGACCGTCGGCGTCAAACTGACAATATTCTATCGTCCGTAGGAGCAACTGGCTCCGGTTTTTCTGTTTCTATGGCTACCACGTCACCTATTTTGAAGTTCTGTTTATCAATCGACCATTTCTGTTTCGACAGAACAGTCAACAAGTACCTTTTCAACCACGGCAACCAGGTGTTCACAAGATAGTTACTTACTTCCAGCGGCGCCAGTAATTACCTTGCGTGCGACCACCTGTCGGTAGGCCGTTGCTGACTCTAAGCAGAAACAAGCTGTTCTGCCTCAGTGGCGGCTGGTCCTTTGCCTCGGAGGATACTGATGCTTGCGACTTGTTGCTCAGGATACATTCGACTTCTACAAGACATGAGCCTAAGACTTCATCGATCACCACCCGATCTATCGTTGACACTAACAACAGATGGGAACATGCCCTTCCAGGCACCACCTCGGCAACTAGGTGAAGGAGGATTGAGGTGCCAGTGGAGTCCCCTTTTGCCAGCAGGCAGTCTCGAGTTTTCCTATGATTGAGGTGGACTATACTGTCTTTTAGCTCTGTTAAACACCCGCCGAATTCGATGCCGTTATCACTGTGTATTCCTTGCGTTGACTCTCGTCTGCCCACAAGTCTCATCAGGACCATGATAACCGAGTCAGGATCCAGCTTTATTGCGACCTCCAGGTGAGCCGCGCGGGTTTGTAGGCAGATGAACAAACGGCCGTACCTCTTCTTTCACTTTCGACTGTTAAGAACCAAGATAGGGCCAAAGTAATCCATTCTTACGGAGGAGAAACTCCACCATTCCTGCTCCGTCCGGCACAAAAACAGCGGGACCATCAGATGCTTCCCGATGAAGGCGGTCATTCGGTGGTATGTCGCAAATAATCCTATTACTCTTCTCACGGCACTATTCCTCTTCACTGCTCTCTAATAGCTGCTAGGACATGCGAAGTTACCACGTATCAGTACATAGCCACTTAGCCATATGCAAGATAAAATCGATTAACCTCTTGCAATTTCCCATCAGGGAAACACTGCTAAATCAATTTTTACCTCCAATTTCCTCTTATTTATTACGTGCGTAGCAAGGTGCAAAAATTTAATTTCTTTCAAACTAATATTCAGTGACATCATCTAACAGTCCTGTCTGGATGCATTCGGCAGTTAGTTTATCCTGTGTGTAAATGGTGGCATCATTTTATGCCTCGTTCTATACATGAAAATGATGTATTTCTAGAAGACTTCGGGAGTCATGCCTGGTTGCATTATCAAGCGTCAAAATGGTGTTACAAAACACACCGAGGAGTGTAGATGAAAGCTAAAAGGCAGGTCAGTTAAGATTACTCACTGTTTCTGGGAAACTAACATAAGCCATATTCAGCGCACCAACAATGCCTTCCGCAAGCGCAAAATTTAGAAGGAGGAAAGCGACAAATGCCGAGAAATGAAAAAATGTACATAATTTAACGAGCTATTAAAATATCCGCGGAAACTATTCTGAAAAAAGAAATCGATGAAATTGAGTGACTGATGAGAGACTGTCAAACCTGGCCAAAACGGCCGGAGAAGGGCAGTAGATGTTAGCAATAAAATGGGGACGGAAGCTAAATGTCGTTCAATGTACGGAGGTCTCTCAGGCCAGGGAAACGAGCAAAAATCATTTGGAGGTGTGGAATGAATCAAAAGGATGACTTGGATCACGCTGAACAATTGTTTTTAGGCACCGGGAAAGAAAACTTCGTCAAAGGTGTAGAAGAAAATGAATAGTGGCATGCAATACGTTAAATAAAATAACGAACGCCAGTGTGAAATGGAAATTGATCTTTTCGCTTTTCTAAATGGGATTCAACTTGTTGGCAGCCAACCGAAAAAGAAGAGCACATAGAGAGGAATTAGCGAGGCTATCCAGATTTATGAAGATAATTGGTCGACGGCCTTGATATGTGGGTGCTTCCGTAGATATTCCCGGCTGATTTACTGTGTGCGCTGGCCGCAGTAAGGCAGATCTAACACTCAAGCTTTATGTTCAGAAAGATTTGTTTGCTCATATCACGTTGCCGTTGGGGATAAGATTGCGCTGCCTCTAGATCCCAACGGACTTGTAGCGGGAAGCGTCAGTTGTTATTGGCTAATCATTCAGATTAACATCATCGTTATGTTTCAGCACGGTCTGGTAAGTAGATGTCTGTTCTAGCTGAAGTAGCATACGCTTTTAGTAAGCCCATTTGCATTCGTGAGGTACAGGTAACTGGGAGATTTCGGTAATAATCTGGTAATTGACTTCTGGTGCGACAGCACTGCGAGCGCGTGTATCTCTAGTGAAAAACGAGAGAAAAAGTGCCTGCTGGAGTTATTCCAGCTAGCCTTTATGGTAAGCGCACTAGTAAAGGCGGAAACAGATCAACATAGAACGGGGAGACTGAGGAATGAGTACATCCCAACCTTAAATACAACCACAAGGGCGGAAAACGCCGGAAAGTTGCCGAGGGTACCCTACTTGTACCTGAAAAAGCCTGATAGAGTATCTGATCTTATGCTAATAACCAAGACCAAATTATATGGGATCATCAAACCTATACTACCATGGTTCACGTCATATCTTAAATCTAGAAATCAAGTGGTACAAGCTAATGGTTTCACCTCACACCAGATACGTAACCAGCGGCGTAATCCAAGGCAGTGCGTAGCGACACATGGATTTGTTCCTCCGGATCGCTGTTTTAACCGAACATTAACCGTCCATTTCGGTCGCCATTTGCGCGCTGCTCACGCCCGCTCTGTTTTACGCTTCTATTAAAATAATACTCAACCTTTAACCACTTCCCACTGTTTTCTCGTTGTACCGGTCGAGTGTCAGGGTTGCCAGTATTGCAGTCGTACCGATCCGAGTACGAGTGACGCACAAGAGGTCACAAAGGTTAAGGGAAGCAAGCGTGATACGAAATCCGTGACAAGACAATCGGTCATAGAGCTCTACTGTTAGAACTGCCCGACTGGGCCTAACACTTCCGCTATAGTGGCAGTCAATCGACATGAAAGTAATTTCGTACAAATTCCTCTGCTTCAACCACCGCCAGTGTTTTTTCCTCTAAAATCTCCACCGATTTCCCCTCCAAACCCGCCGTCATTCTTATGCCAAAAAATGCCAACTATTTTGTACCAGAATGCAAATGAAAGACTCGAAAGACTTATTCTCGTTTTGTGATTGCTTAGCGACTTCGGATGTATTGTTCAACTCAATTTATACCACTCATCATTTTGCAATTTTTCGTTATTATCACTCTGCCTCTTTCCTCATTTGCGAAGAGCTTTTGGCTTTTCTCGTTTGCGTGAACCACCGTACAATGGCTGAAAATTTCATCTTTGACCCCGTAGAACTGAGAGTAGACGGGGCGCAAGCGCCGTCAATAGCATCTTTGGCAACACCCCACCTACCCATGAGCTATTTCCTACAACCCCATTAGGCGCACGTCGAGGCGGCTTTTGCAACCGCTCTCGTTGTCTTCCACTGCAGATGCAGGTAGGTAATTCTAAAGTGAGGTCGCTCAAAGAGACCTGTTGAATTTGGCTTCAGGCGGGTGGGGCGGTGGCGTTCGGTTACAGCTGCGGTGTGGAAACTCAGAACGAAGGTCCGGCTCCAGGTCTCTAAAGATGACCTTCTGCAGGCAAATCCGATCTCCGTAGGTTGCCGATAGATTACTGGGAGCAGGTGGAGGATCGGAAGTCGAACTTCACAGATGTCCCCTATTAGTCACTTGATGGGCTTCGTGGATTAGCGCTGGATACTCTCGATCTTGCCTAACTGCATCAAGGTGCAGAACAAAACTGCAGGACCTTCATACTCCAACCGGGGACGAGTCTCGAAGGCAATAGCAGGCATACGGCTGAAAGAGCCTCTGACTGCCCCAAGCATACTCTTTGCGCTCCTTCCGCCTACCCGCAAGTTTTCAGTGGCGCAGTGATAACAATGTCCAGGTCATATTCGGACCTTATGGACTACAGAAAAACGCCCTAGAGAGTGCCGCTACCGGCAGCAACGATCCGACTCAACGTCATATGAACACATTTGGAAAACTTGAAAAGGAGGTACCAAGGAGACTGCCACTTCAGATTCTCGAGATCCGCCTGACGGGTGTATTTTGTCAAGGGACTGGATAGCTCTCTATATCTTCATATCCTCCGCACCTATGGGGCCCTGGGGCTCAGCCACAGACGGGAGGTTGTTAATGTAAACCAGAAAGAGCGGCGGTCTTAACATGGAAATTGCAAGATTCCTCTTGAGGCGGATTGCGGCTTAGACTTCAGCTGTAAGACGCTCTCGGAAAATTCCATCCACGGAGTTAATCCTTGGTCCAGTTAGGCGACGGGCCTGTGAAACCAATGGCCCTGAGTTTCTCGAGCAGCCGACCCTGGGTAACTGAGTCTAGGGCTGCATTTAAATCAACAGACATGATGTCATTGGGATCCCTTTTGGTCCTTGAAGATCCCGAACATTCACTTCAGTTTCGTTCAGTTTTCAGGGAACATGTTTTGTCTCATATTATTTGGGCGATTAGAATCCTTCAGACGTTACGGACTTGGGTTGGGCATCCGATTCAACGTTTTGCCGAAAGAAACAGATAATCCCATCCCATGTTACGGGTCGCAATCATTCGCATTTCAGATCAAAGATGGCGGAATGTACAAACAAAAACTTACCAACACTTCACTCCTTATTGATTTGCCTCGGGGCACACCACATCTCAGCATTGATCCACCACGCACTTGAATCAAATAGCGCTCTGCAGGGTTACCAGTTCTCTAGGCAGTCGGTTCCTTAAATTTACAACAGTATTACTGGAGAAGTGCTACCCAACCGGCTGCATAGACTGTATTTTTGCAAGCTTCATTTTATGACCGCGTGCGGGCGAGTCCATGTCTTGTTTAAAAAAGCCGTTCCAGGTATAACATGACAAGGCGTTTACGATCACTAAGGTCCCAAGCAGCGTGAATCTCCAAGAAATGAGGCAAAAGTAGAACTAGTACAAACCCAATGTTTTAGAGAATCAGCCTCAAATTTGTACAGCAATTGCTTGGCGTTACTGGTCCATAATGGTATTGTGTTAATTGATTATACCATCACATTCTATTAGTCGCTTTTTCTTGAATCAAGTCACCGGGTCACTTTGAGCCTGCGTCCTGCATACTGGCGTCAAATCTCAGCAATTGTCTTGAGGCACATAGATCAACGGATTTCTCTTCCTTTCTGACGGATTTCCTTGCATTAAAAACCTAATGCAAATTTCTGGGAATATTTCTTGCAGCACAATAGTGCTTCAGTTGATGTTGCCTTGTAACGAGTGGTTACGTTTGGCTGTGCCCTCGTGCTTACTTAAACATACGGGATTTTGCATTGTTTCTCTTAAATTAATGCTTATGTCTATATCAGTTGAATAATGCAAATGTGGACGTTTCAGGTCACTGTAACTACTAGTTTTATCTCCAGCATTGGATCTTAATGTGTTATGCCACGGTAACCAATTTCCTATTTATCGTTCTGCTGTGCACCAAGTATGTGCGCGCAAGTCAGGGTAATAACTAAGTAATCTAGGTGAATTGTTCCTGTAACGAAGCTGCTTTCATCTTTTTTAATTCATGTAACACCGGCTCACAAATGGAATTGGAGAATCACATTTTCAAAATTTTGTGTAGATGCGTATCGCATCCTCCAGGTTATGCTCCTAGTGAACCATAAAAAAGCTGCTCTCCATAGAACAGCCGGGGAAATTCGTGGGTGCTCCGGTTACCCCAATAACTCCTTGGCGATACTGCCGTGAGTTTCACATTGCCTTCCAATGGTGAAACGCCTTACCTGTTAACACTTTGTGGAAATTAAACCGCCCGATCGATGCCGCGTGTTCATCGTAATAGCTCAACAGCATGGGCAGTTGCTTTTATTAACAACAACAATATTACGTCACCAAACTTCGACTCTATATAAGCCGAGGTCATTGCGATAGAGCAAAAGAGATTTGTCATTTGTAACGAATTACGAGTTGGTATTAAGGTGGCGCTGGCTGCGTGTCTGCTAGAAAATCCCGATACAGCCATGTGTTGATGCAAATTAAAAGGCAGTTTAGCGCGCTTAATTTCTTTGTTTCACGGAGACATCCAGAAGCAATCCGTTGATCTTGAACAAAATAATGCATGAGACTGAAAGACACATGAGTAGCTGGGTGCGCATCTCCGTCGGCTGCAGCTTGAGGATTAGAGAAAGCAGGTAGGTACACACAGGATAACCCTGCTTATCCTGACATGAACCATTAACTGTATCATTTCTGTGATATATACGGGACGCTCAGTGCAAATTACGCACTTTTAGTCAGAGCAAGGGTTCGCGATGATTCGGATTTCAGTTGCTTGCATGAAATAATGAAGGCAATGTGATTATGCTGAAAACAGGTACCGATGATTGCCAGCTTAATGTGTAAATGCGCGACCCAGAAAATACCACTGAAAGTCTTTAAAGTTGTTATTTCGACACTAAGCTGCATAACTTTGTTTTCATTCCCCTAATGCAAGTCCCGTTAGACTAACGGACCACAACCAAGAAAAAAAGAAAAGCAGCAGGCGTTTCTGCTAATTATTTTCATCATTTGCGAACTCATGTAGTCTTCCGAGCGTCGATTTTACTGTTTTAAAATCAAGTGTCAGAGAAAATCTTTCCATTCAGTGTCAGTGCCTGATCAGAATGGGATTATTGCTTGGGGGTTGTTTACTAAAGAAACAATTGACTGAATTTCGAAAGTTTACGCTTTTTAGTACGTTTCTGCAATCCCGGGGCCTAGACCCGACACAGGTCCATGCTTCAGGGTAGTCATTGGGGCACTAGTACCGCTGACCTAGTGATGCTATTGAAAGTTTCCGTCAGCCTCATGTTGTCCACATACGTGCCCCACAGGTCATCCTGCTTAGATCGACATTAGGTTTGGCCAGCGAGAAGAGATCTCAAGCACGGAGCCCGTGAGCCCCACCCTACCAAGCAACCATTCGCGTGGATAATCGTTGCACCCAGAGGCAACGGAGTTGGACATTCAGATAGTCCATTACTGTCCCAAAATGGACAACCGGAAAAATCTTTCTACTGCCTCCTATGCATGAAATGAGAACAAGATTCCACAGGAACGAAAAATCTCCAAAAGTTTATTTCATTTATCATATGACATCTACAGTTACCCGAAAAAGGAAACTGTCACAAAGAACATAAACCATTTTGCTATGGTCATAGAAAGCAAACAAGAAGTCAGATTTCAGGTTTCCGTTGCCAGTAATGCCTAAAATTTTAAGTGAACAAACTTGATAATCAATATTTAATTTGCATTGTGATTTTGCTGTCCTCGTATTTTGTAAATTGTTCGGCGTTTCTGCGTCACTGGATTTGCAAGTTTGGAAGTTGAATTGCAGCGTTCCAACTTTCACTTGTTCTCGACCAAAAAGTGTGAGGCGAGTGATTGAAATCTGTGATTATTTCGCTTCACCCAAATGAATTTTTCCTTGTTTTTGGCTTCTAGACTCGTTGGGCTTACTAAAACAGATCTTCTTGGGCATTCACTAACCACAAAACGGGGGCAAGTTAAAGCTGTGTCTATTCAGATTGCTGTAGAATAAATGGCTGCATCGTCTGAAGACAAGCAATCAGAAGAAATAAGTTGTTAAAAACTTTCACTGAAAGCGTTGATCGTTATCGACCGCAGTAAATATTGTCTCATTTCCCGAAGGTGATAAATTTTCTTATTACTCAATTGTTAGGATGAAAGAATCAATGAGCCTTGAATGTGACAGTTATTTTATTAAAATCAATGAAGATTGCGTTTCACTGCAGGAAAGTGAGTTGTGTTTCTGCGTAATATTTCAGTTTATGCAGTTGAGAAATGTAAAGTGTAATCAATGTTAGAGGGCATGATTTCACCAGGATTTGTGGCACGGGAGATATTTAGTTAAGGACATATGTCCATAAAGACAGATGCCATGAACTCATTTGGGTTGAGCAAGCTGAAGCTGAATGTTCCCGTTGATCCGAGGATGTGTTTGGAGACACCAAACGTGGCTCCCGTCATTACTCTTTTCAACGAAATGTACATTTGCTTGGGTTTAGAAAAATGCCGCAGCGTCTTGGACAAAGCCTTAACACCTGTTTTTGGTATCATGGAAGCGCAAATTCATATTGAAGATTCCCCGTTTGGGGATTCGAAGCAACAAGTGCGGCCAATTTCGGATCGCAATGTAAGATCGACGACATCAGTAATTACGATACGGTATATTTCTCGAAAACTCTGAAAGACGGACTTGGTTGAATAATTAGGCGTCACACAAGGTACAGCACAATCCATCGAGGAGCACAGTTCAAAGATGGAGTCAAAGGGTTGAATAAGTTAATGCTACACATGGTTACGAATAGATTAACAGAAGTAATGTTTAGTAAGTTGCTGTGCGTTTAGATCCAACAATACTGAGTAACAGTTGCAAAATTTGGTTGGGGGACAGCGGCATTTATCAAAATGTGGCCGAAGTTTCCAAAATTTACCAAGTCTAAACAATGCTCACGGAAGGTAATCTGCCAAAAAGAAAGTGAATGAGTCATGAGTTACGGATGAAAAATTTGCGAACCTAAAACGACTGGAGGAAAGAACGGGGGTGAACAATAAACGAGGACCATGAAAATGGGGATGGAAGCTAAAGGTCACGCATTTTACGGAGGCTTCTGCAACCAAGGAAATGAGCAAAATCCGTTTGGAAGTGTGGAGTAGAGCAGAGCAGTGACGTGCGTAATGGTGAACCATTGCCTGAAGGCTCTGCAAGGGAAAGCTCACCAAATGCGAGGAGGAAAATGAAGAGCAGTAAGCAATACGTTAAATAGAATATCCAATGGCAATATGAAATGTGATTGGATCTTTTTGGCTCCTTTTAGTGAGGAATCAGATTACTAGCAGCCACATTGAGAATAATATCCCAAGGGGGAATTGGAAAAGGTATTCGGAGTTAAGACAATAGCTGAGTGTAACGATTTATATGTGGGCGATTTCGTAAATGTGCAGAGTAAGTGTGATGGGCATGTTAGCCACAGTCAGGTTAAACTATGCAGGAAAAGTTGTCTGCTCATAGCATATTGCCGTTGGAGATCACATTACGCGGCCTCTAGTACCGATTGGACTTGGGGCAGGGGCCGTAAGCTGTCACTAGCCGATCATTCTGGTTAACATCATCGATCTGTTTCAACACGACCTGAAAGTTTAGTCGTTTTGACCGACCTGACCGGTGATCGCGGTGCGCCTTGGCATTGTGAAATAATGGAGGAAACGGCAGTCTGTAAAGTGTTCCAGCTGAGTGGTTACAGTGGGTGGCAAAGAAAATGTAAATAGGCAACTAAAAGGGCGGAAATGCATGGGAGTTAATGGGAAAACGGGGAGACATACCCGTGGGATTTACGCGTCTGGGAGTTGGATAGCTTTAGGCATATTGCTGTGACAAAGTTAGATCCACCTTTAAAATGGTTAGTACTGTTCCATTTACCCAGCGGTCAGAGAGGGTTAATCT
The DNA here is from genome assembly GCA_008360955.1 of Fasciolopsis buskii. Lineage (NCBI taxonomy): Eukaryota > Metazoa > Platyhelminthes > Trematoda > Plagiorchiida > Fasciolidae > Fasciolopsis > Fasciolopsis buskii. The sequence goes on from LUCM01004865.1 coordinate 229,161, forward strand.
TAGGTACTGTCCAAATTAGACCAGTGAATTAGGTTATCTTGCGCCCTCAGATGGATTGCTATGGAAAGCAGCGACAAATTAGAAATAAGGCGATATATTAGAGCTTGTCCCTAGATAACCCGATGAATAAGATCGGGCCAGGAGCTAAGGTAATAATAGTAACAATAATAAAAATATGTTCCTCGATTTGTGAGAGGCATGCGCAAGTCACGATCAAATTTGTACAGGGATCATACAGAGGGCACGTGAATGATATAAATCTGAAAGATGTGGAGATATAGGCTATTTCGGATCACCCTGGAAGAATGGTCAGAATCTAGAAAGCAATATGCAATGCACAAGCATCCGAGACAAAATTCAAAACTGGGCAGACCGTTTTGCAGGAGCATACAGGGTTTCCTGGGACTGTTGGTAAGCAACGGACTGTTAGAAATTTTTTTAATTGCATCAAATTTTCGTGTCACAGTAGCAAAAAATGACAAGAAATCAATGGCGGATGTCGAAGTATGGCTGGAGGCCACAAACGTCAAAGCGTTACATGGTGGACAGAAAAGTTAAGCTGAGGAGATGAAAATCAGTGGGGATATGGGAATTGGTTGGAAGTTAGTTAAAACCATGTGGGACGTCAAAAGAAGTGGATACAACAGTCGCATTTAACACTGATATAGGACCGATAAAATTCTGAAGAAGACGAAGGAATACTGTCAAGAGTGCCGGAGCATTCATAAAATGAGATTTTATGAAACGTTTTGCACAGGAAAAATATGGAATTCCCAATAGTGTTGATTGCATTCCCATGCGGCTTACGGCAACCTGGACTGAGGGGTGCAATGGAGAAGAAAAATTTTGTATAAGAATTATAAACAGTTCTTAAACACACTATTCATGGATACTCTCTGTGCTATCATTTTTGTTGTCGCAGCTTCTGATCTTAGACGGCAGTATGTGTGGGAAATTCGAAGGGGTGCACACGCCATTCCAGCGACAGTAACAACTGTGCTTTTGTCCACTCATGAAGGTCCATCTGAATAAGAGTATCCAAGGGGATCAGCGGCCTGGTTTTGACTGAACAGACCACTACTCGAGTGCCAGATCTGGTTAGCAGCCTTCTAGAAGGAGTGAGAGACCAGCAGATTTGGAGTTGCCCTTACGAGAGCAGAACTGATAATAGTGCGTATAGTCTGGGTCTGGGAACTTAAACATAAACCAGAGAATTAGTCAAGCCTGAGTGACAGCCTGGAGTTATGCTGATCAATGAACCGTGGAGAAGTAGAGACATCATCCTACCTGTGGTTGGTGTGAATGAAACATTAGAGTGGCAAGTTGCAAATATTGCTCGCAATGTTGATTTAGTGGTGTGCACCCATTTGGGCCCTGGAAAATACGAAGGGTAATAAGGGAGACAAATCCGAATGGTTACGGCGATAGGGAAAATTGAAAAGGAAAGTAAAATTGACTATGTCGGTTGAGGAGTATCGAGAGGAGGGAAAACAGAGAAGGTGGTTCGTCATTAGTGACTTGAAGCAGTACGGCAAAGGTGGATGGGGGCTGTCGCTGGTATAGTTTACTGATAACAAAATTGATTAGGAACTAAATCGGATGATGTGCCCTCAGTTAGTTTTAGAATAACCAATATCGACAGAACGCTGGCATCTTTTATTTTAGCTGCGTGATGGTAAGTGTGCACCTGTGAAAGAAGAAAAAAGGTAGCGAAGAGAATGTTAAGACGTTTGAATGTGATGATATGACGACTGTTTTAGCTCGAACGTGATAATATGAAGACTGCTGTAGAGGATGTGATAATGCGTGCCCGGCGTGCATATGGGAGGCATGGGAAAGGCAGCGGAAAGTTAGATGGGCCTGACCATAAATACATGCCGAGAGCCTAGCGCGCTAATACCTCACTAAGTCTATAGCGTAAAAACCCGTGGCATATCGGGCAAACACAAGCATGGTGAGGTTTCCTCTTTAGCAGGATCGGGTCTACGCTGATGGGAGAAAAACTCGTTGCTGAATTTGTTCCATTTCCTGCAGAGCCCGGTTGTAGTAATTTGTGTTTACATCCTCCTAACAGAGGAGTGGTTGGGCCCATTTAGGAACTTTCCACAGTTCCTCCGACCGGCCATAATTTTCCGCGCATTGGCAGTTTTTCGCAACTGCCGGGGTGGTCTGTTTTGTCCACGTCCGCAGGACATGGGTTTGTTGCTGTTAAAACTGGGTTTTCACTGCGCATGCCTATGGAGAAGGAAGTAGGGATAAGCAGTCACACGGAGAAGCAAAATTGTTGTTTTGGCGCACATGCCGGTGGTATAAACGGAGCGGCTCACATAGCTTCTTTTAGGTGGGCCAGGTAAAGGGAAAATAACTTATAAGGAAAAAGAAGATTAGTTGTTATTCTGTGGTCGAAAGACTCGATGGTTTAAAGGCAAATGCGACAGGACAAATGTCATCAGACGGAAGGTAGTAACAGGAAGAAAGCTGTTGCTGAATTAGTGAAATTGCAGGCCTCTTATACCCCAAATATAGTTTTTCATCTTAGCACACAAATTCAGTAAGTACTCTACGCATAAAAGACCATGGCCAACCCCCACCCCATAAACGTTCATCATGCTACCAACGGATCATATGACATTACGCGCACAACTGAACCAAACACAAAAATTTAAAATGTAAGATAAAAATACGTTGCATAAAAAAATTCGCCTTTACAATCAATTTTCATACAGGATCTCCAGTTTGATTGGCGGTGCCTTCTGCCAGGAACGGGGAAATAGAGAGAAATGTATTATTTTGATTTGTGCTGATATCTAAGCATCTACTAATAACTTATGATACAGCATTTCACTGATCAATAAGGTCTTCAAAAGTTAACAAACATTTTGGGTGTTTTGACGTTTACCTTATTAACCGCGATCCCGAGCGTCGGTGAACCAGTGCTTATCACGCGCTCTATATTTAGGGTGGAATCGCCTTGAAAGGCTGAGATGTATTTGAGAGCGTCGCTTGGCGGATAATATAAGGTATGAGTTAATCTAACCCATCATTTCTGATGTAAATCTGTAGTTCGCGATGAATGTTTTCCGGCCAAACCCATCCAGTCGCATCTCAGCGCCATGTCCCACCCTATCAGCGATATCAGCGTTCGTCGGATAGTGGTGCCCTCGTCACTGCAGAAGCAGCGCTTCAGGGCAGTAATCTATAGATCACGTGCATCAAAATGGTGAAACTCACTGTCCCGTTGTAGTTGTTAATCTTGGCGAGCTCGGTCTCTAGGCGCATCAACTGTCGACCGGCGTTGGCGCGCGCAGGTTGGTATTGAGCTGTTGGGCTACTAGAACGATGGTGCATGTCGAATCTCATGCTTATAGACTCGACAGTAACCCGCATATCGTTGGTACCAGAGAATATGCGTTCGAAGTAACCCACTAACATAAAAGTTTATTTAGGCACGACTCACCTATGCATATGTTCGCACCAAGTTATAAAGCTGTGCTCTCCGCAAACCTAAACGATAGCCGTGAAAATGACATTCTTTAATAGGAGCTTGCCTATATGGGGCCACCGCAGTCTCCGGACTCTCAGGCTGACTTGTTGATGATGCTTAATGGGACGGAGAGCTATATAATTGTTTCGCATGTATACAGTTGTCTCACCTAGAGAATATCATGTTAATGTCCAGCACACACCCAGAAGATTTAGGTGATGACACTGGAGACTCGCGGCGATTTCTTCGAGAGACCGCGGGTTCCTCATAACTCGTGTCCGGCTACATTTGAATGGGAAACCTAAATCATTAAGGTTAGAAAAAGTTAGTGCTTACCTCTTTCTAGATGAGTATCGTTGGGAGAAACCGTTCATCAGCACGGTTTCATCCGACGACCGGCCGGATTCAGCGATAACAAACATGATGGCATCTTGGAGATTATCTAAAAGGCGTAACTAATGATTGAGATATACCGCTATAGTATACTTCCACGAAGTCATAAATGGGCGTTCGTTGGGCAGCTCATCTCCATGGAACAGCAATCGCTGATAGTGTGCAAATGTTGTTGTACGTGGCCACCTAACTCTTTAGCTGTCCACGAGCCAATTGCTGTGAACCACCGCAACACAGTCTTCTACGGGAAACGTAACGACCATGTACATCTAAAATACTGGATTATCAATCGTTAGACGACACATCATTACGACAAACAGAGAAAAACTGCCTTTACTTTGCAAAACTGTTAAATAAAAGA